>CAKNYM010046622.1:52681-81668 GCA_932195095.1 Andricus curvator
AAGTAAATCTAAAATATTGCAGAAACATTTCACTAAAATATTACTTGCCTTGTTCGAAAATATTTCCAAGAAAAATTGTCAAAAAATTGCATAAATACTGCACGAAATCATTTATGAAAGATTTTGAAAATGTTGCGTGAAACATATCTTAAAACATTGATTGAAGGTTTCAAAAATAATGTATGAAAATATTCTATTCCAATGTCTAATAAAAGTTGCAGCAACCATACAGATAATATTCCTCAAAATATTGTCAAAATATTTTTTAAATGTTTTTATGAAATATTTCTAAAACTTGTGTGTAATATTGCAGAAAAATATTATTTTTTGCAAAAAAAGTACAGATACAATTTCAAATGCACTTTGCAGAAACCTTGTAAAAACATTGCACTAAATTTTTCATAAAAGATTATAAGAATATTGATTGATAAGTTTCTTGAAAACTTAACTGAATATTTGAGAATTAATGGTAGAAATATTACACTTCAATCTCTCTCGAAGTTAGTAGCAACGTATTAGATAATATTCCATAAAACTTTGTCAAAATATTGCTTAAACTGTTTTTATAGAATATTTCGGATACTTGTGGGTAGCATTGCAAAAAAATGACTTTTCGCAAAAAAACTGTAGATTTTATTTCCAAAGTACTTTGCAGAAGCTTTGCAAAAACATTGCACAAAATCCTTCATAATAGATTGTGGTAATGTTCATTGAAGCATTTCTCGAAACATTAAAATAACATTGCAAAAATATTTTATTCCTATATTTCATCAAGTTTATAAGAACCTTACAAATAATACTTAATGCAACAAAATGTATAAATATTTCTTGAATTGTTCTTGTCAAAATTACTTTGCAGGAACCGTGTAAAAATATTGCACAAAATCTTTCAAAAAAGATTTGGGAATATTAATTAAAATATTTGTTTAAAAACGTAACAAAACATTCAAGAAATTATATGTCAAAATATTTTATTGTAACATCCTATAAAGCTTGCAAAAACATAACAGCTAATATTTAATATAACATTCTCAAAATATTAAAAAAAAATATATTTTTGTCAAATATTTTTAAAACTGCTCTTCAATATATCATAACAATATTATTTTCACAGAAAACTGGATATATCTTCATTCCAGAAATATTTTCTTGGAAATTTTAGGAACGGTTTCGATTCAATGATTTTTAAAAGATATGAGAAATATTGCAGGAAATTTTTCAAAATATATTTTATCAAAATTAATTGGAAAACTTAAATGCATGGTTGTAGAAATCTTGCTTGTAATATTTTAAAAATATTCAAATAACATTTCACAAATATTTTATGCAATATTGTGCATGAACAATATTGTGGAGTTCAAACAAAATAAATTAATTTTGAACATAGTACTTCAACTTTCGACCGAATACTTTAATTTTGTATCAGATTGTTCCATCTTCGAGCATAAAATACGAATTTTCTATAAAACAGTTGAATTTTCAACGAAAAAGTTCATTTTCAATCCAAACAGATTAATTTTTGTGAACAAAAGAAGACGAATTTTCAAGAAAATTAATTAATTTTCAATAAAATAGTTACATTTTCAACCAAAGGAATCAATTTTCTACGCGAAAATACGAATTTTTAACAAAGGAAATGAATTTTCTACTACAAATGATAAATTTTTAAACAAAAAAATGAAGTAAAATTTAAGAATTTTAAACTAGATTAAAATCAAATTCAAAATCCTGTTTAACGTCCAATCCTGATTAACACCCAAGCCAATGCATAGAACTCCTGCAAACAAAAACAAGAATCCAACGACCAAATTTGGACAACCACCACAAAACGCTCCCATTGCAATTAAAAAAAGAAACACTCTCTTAAAAAAAAACTTTCTCAGGACAAAAATAAAAAAGAGACTTTTATTTTAAAATATAAAAAGCCTCTTTTTTATTTTTGTTCAGAGAAAGTTTTTTTAATTAAAAAAAATTTTTTTTCTTTAAGAAAGAGTTTTTGTTTAAATTGCAATGGGAGCGTTCTGTGGTGGTTGTCCAAATTTGTTCGTGGGATTCTTGTTTTTTTTTTGAAGGAGTTCTATGCATTAAAAATGAAGTAGTTAAATTTTCATTTAAATAAATTTATTTTCAATCGAAAAGGAAGCGAATTTTCAACAATATAGTTGAATTTTAAACAAAATATGTGAATTTTCAACAATGTACTTCAACTGTCGGACAAATACTTGCATTTTGATTATGTCAATTTTCGATAAAAAAAGTCGAATTTTCTGTAAAGCAGTTGAATTTTCAACAAAAAAGTATATATTAATATAATAAGAAATGGTGGGCAAAAATTTTTAAATTTCCGAAAAAACCGCAACTCTCTGGCATTCATATAGATGTAGATAGTTATTAACTTAAAAATTAAAATAAAAAAAAAATAAAAAACTTAAAAATTTCAGAAAAAACCCGCAATTTTCTACCATTAAGCAAAGAGAATATTATTAACAATAATAATGAATTGTTTGAACAATTTTGCTTGCTAACATTAATGAACCATTACCTCGCTCTAATTGAAAATTGGTCAAAAAATTTTGTTAGAAATTTATTTATTTTTTATTAAAGATTCATCATTTTAGTTAAAAATTCATCCTTTAAATTTATTATAATGAATCATCGTGAAGGCATTAAATCTAATTCATCTCTGGTTGAAAAATCACGTATTTTGTCGAAAATTCATCTTTTTCGGCAGAAAATTAATCTTCTAGATTAAAAATTCATCTTTCGGGCTGAAGATTCAACTACTTTGTTCAAAATTGAACTATTTTGGTGAAAATCCATTGTTTTGTTGAAGAATAATGATTTTAGTCAAAAATTTATCTCTTTGTTTAAAAATGTAAATATTTTGTCGATATTTCTTTTTTCTGCTTCTTTAAGGTATATTTGTACTATTTTAACTTCAAATGTAAAATAACATTTTTCTAAAAAATGCAAATATTCAAGCTTACAATTTATATAATTATATAATTATAAATAATTTTCACTAATCTTGCTAAATAATTGCAATTTTCGATATAAAATAAGGAAAATATACAACCGAAAATATTTTAGAAAATCGAAAGAAGAACTCTGTTGGAAAGTAGAGCATGAAGACCCTGAATATGTATCTATAATTAATTTCAAGTACATTGATCCAATATAATTTAAAGAGTAAAAAAAATTCTCATTTTTCTTAACTCTGTTCAAACAATTAGAAGGAAATGCTTTTTGAAATTGAGGCAGGCTACTTCACGTTTACTCACAATATGGCCTTCTTCTTGTTCAAATAGAGATAAGAATGGCATACCATACCTTCATTTTATCAAACTTTTCTATTTTTCACGTTTTTCATGTTTTAAAATTTTTTTGCAATTATTATATACAGTCCTAAGTAAATTTATTTATTTGCATCAAGCAATTAGTTGCTTTGTACTGCTGAATTAGTAAATATCTTAACTAATAGAGTTATAAGTTCTCTACTAATCTTTGGTGGATCACTTTTGCTAATCGAATCTGTAAACCAATTTTTATTTAAAGATACCTCAAAGTATATTTTGCATAAAGTAAAAAGGCTATAAAATTTTGTAAAAAAATTGCAATTTTCTATGAAAAATATGGAAAATATACAACCGAAAAAAATTTTGAAAATCGAAAACAGAACTCTGTTGAAAAGTACAGCATGTGGATCCTGAATAATAGATTGATTCATATTGATCCCATATTGATTCATTATAATTTTAAGATTGTAAAAAATTCTTATTTTTCCTAACATTGTTGAAACAATTAGAAGGAAATGCTTTTAAATGAAAACGGACTAGGTCGCGTCAACAATTTCTCAATATGATCTTGTTACCGTTTTAATAGAATTAAAAATGTTACACCATCGCGACGTTTTATTAAACTTTATTTATTAGAGAATATTTCGAGTACTCAAATTAGTAATTTTCTACTAATCTTTAGTGGCTCACTTTTTGCTAATCGAATCTGAAAATTTTCACTACTAATTAGTCAAATTTTACCAATTTTTATTTTATTATTTTATTTATTTTGATTATTTTTTAAAATCAGAAAACTATACCTTGTTAATCATATATTGCTCATTTCACCACAGTGAAAAATCACGAAGCTACATTCTAAAATATTGCGAAGTTTCTAATTCTTTCCTAATTTTTTTAACTTGGCTTGACTCAAGCCAGCACCTCCACTATATACAAATTTGAAAAAATTAAAAATCAAAGACGACATAATTTTGGGCTTTTTTTTGGGCTCTTGAACGCGCCAACAACCAATTTCCAAAAACTACCCATACCGGAAATAAAACTACCACCTATGTAAAAACTCAAACTAGGAAGAAATAAAGTACACCACAATTTTCGGCTTATTTTGGGCTCTTGAATGCACGGAAAAAAATTCAAAAAACCACATGTGCAAGAAACCACCCTCTTGCCAAAAATAAAATCTGAAAAAAATAGAGTGCATCATAATTTTGGGCTTTTATTGAGCTCTCGAATGCACCAAACAAAAGTGTCAAAAATAAAAAAAAAATAGTGGATGGCCCTATTAATAATTATTGTAAATTTCCAAAGCATCATAGGAAAGAGTTGTTTGAAAAACATTCTTTATTGATTCCGTAAACAAATTGTGCCTATTCGTTGAAAAATATCCAAACTTTGAATATCTTTATGAGAATTGTTGAAATAATTAATAATTATTGTAAATTAGCAAAGTAAAGTAGGAAAGACTCATTATAAATACATTCTTTTTTGTTCTGTAAACAAATTGAGCCAATTCGTCAAAAATAGACAAAATCTGAATTTGTTTATGGAAATTGTTTAAATAATTAATCATTCTTGTAAATGTATATAAGCAACATATAAAAGAGTCATGAAAAAGACTTTTCTTAGCCTCATAGGAAAAAGTAAACGGAAAAATATTCTTGGTCAATTCTATAAAAAAATTAACCTTTTTCGTTGAAAATAGCCAAGCTCTGGATATCTTTATGAAAATTGTGGAAATAATTAATAATTATTGTGAATGTGCAAAGTATCGTAGAAAAGAGATATTGATAATACCTTCTTTGTTGATATCTAAAACAAATTGAGCCTATTCTTCAAAAAATAGCCAAACTTCTAATTTGTTCATGAAAATTGTTTAAACAATTGATAAATCTGGGAAATTTGCAGAGCATTATGGACAAAAGTCATCGGAAAGATATCCTTAGTTAATTTTGTAAAAAATTGAGTCTATTCATTGAAAAATAGCCACATTCGTAATTGGTTTATAAAATTGTGTAGATAATTAATAAATCTTGAAAATTTACAAAGCAACATATAAAAGAGTCCTTGAAAAGTTATTCTTAGTTAACTCCGTAAACAAATTGTGCCTATTCCTTGAAAAACAGCCAAACTCTGTAAATGTGTAAATGTGTGAAGTATCGTCAAAAAGAGTGATTAGAAATATATTCTTCATTAATTCTGGAAAAAAATTGAGCCTATTCTTTAAAAAATAGCCCAACTCTTCTTTTGTTTATGCAAATTGTTTAATGATGATTAAATCTTTGAAATTTGCAGAGAATTATATACAAAAAGTCATTGGAAAGACATTCTTAGTTAATTTTGTAAAAAATAGAGTGATGAAGTTATCCAATCATCACCTGTTATTATTGAAGTAATCGAACCTGATGCAGTTTCTACCGCTAACAAAGAAAATGCATGTAATTATAACACTCTAACGATACGTCGAAATTCTGCAGATGAAATTATGGATGATAACATGTCCACAGAGGAAATCAAAAACTTTGCTAATACAAGCAACGGTTGCTCAATCTTAGAAGTGCGTCGCTTCACACAAAAAAGGGATGATCAGATACGTGATCTCCCAACTATTGCAATCACATTTGAGGGACAAGAAGTTCCCGAATATGTGTTTATTTATCAAGTTCGTGTCAGGGTTGAATCATATACCGCTCCAGTGAAAATGTGTTACTCTTTTTTTCGCTATGGCCATGTGGCCTCTCGGTGTAAGAATCCAAGGTGCCTTCATTGTGGGGATAAACCACGCAGTACAGATGTTCCTTGTCAGAAACAATTTGATCCGCCAGTTTGTCTGAATTGAAAAGATTCGCATTTTGCAAGAGACAAAACCTGTTCAAAGTTTGAGGAACAGCAAGACATTAGTAAAATTGCTGCATTTAGAAATATCGCAATCAAAGAGGCCTCTGAACTCTACTATGTGCAACAGAAAACGGCGTTGTCAAATAACCAACCACTTGATCTTCATTCATTGACGAAATCCACTGCTCTTCCTTCCCTCCCACCTCATCGCAACTACTCTAGCTTTCCTCAACTAGGTGATGTCGATCTTGATTATCCCTTTGGTATAAATGCGGGGCCCACTTCTCCAGGACCCTTTTCCTACACACAAGCTATTTCAAAACCGAGCATACAACGTAGAATCCCACTAGCCCGTCAAAGTGTTAACACTCGGCAACCAATTTGCTCAATTTGCACCATTACTAGCTACTCTTAATCTACCTGAAACATCTTTACCTATTCCCACTACTGCTTCTACATCTAGTGCCCCATCCTTCTTATCAACACAAACAAAGGCAAGTAATTAACTACTTCCTAATATATATTCAGTATTGCACCTACTCATTTATTAACAATAATGACAATAAAAAAGGATGTTTAGATAAAATAATTCACAACTGTGACATAATACTTCTTAGTGAAACCTGGCTAAAACCCAAGTTCCACTTTCAACTTAAAAATTTTAATTTAATTCGTGAAGAACGTGAGAACAGAATAGGAGGAGGTATTTTCATTGCATTTAGAAACGATATTCCCTTTAATATTATCGATTTTTATGGAGTCAAAGATAAGCTGGATACTTGAGCTATTTCCATTCCTACAGGCCTTGGCCCGTTATGCATAATTAATGTCTATAGAAATCCTCGTGCGAACATACAAAACATCAAATGGGATGAGTTCTTTGATTCAACAATTAATTACAACAATATTTTCAAAGGGGCTACTTCAATTGTCATCATACGTCCTGGGGTAGCGATCGCTCGTGTCAGATAGGAAATAATCTCTTTTATCACGTACAACAACTTAATTACAACATCATCAACAATGGGAACCGCACGTTATGCACCGGTCCTGACAAGGCAAAATCAGCTAATGATCTTTCCATAGTATCCAATACTCTTAGTGCGCGATATTTATGGAATACCTACACAACAATTTCATCGAGGGCAAGTGGTACGATGCTCATGCTATTAAAACACTCAAAATAATAAAGAAAAAAAGCTCTCATTCATAATGCGAATCACTTACATTCGAATCTCCTCTAAAGAGTATCTGGTCAAAGATCAACGGTTTCAAAAACAGGAAACTCTTTCCAACATCTCCCAGCACTAGGAAATGGAAAATTATATGGAACAGCTTGTCAATAGCTCAAAAGATATTAATGTAGATTTACCACAACTACCAGACTTCATCTACAGTCAGACATTTAAACCTCCGGTGAGCTCTAATGGCGTTTTGAATAAGGATATTTTCGATTCTGCACTCCGGTTGGAGGAACTAACTTTGGCCTTGAAAAACTCAACGGCAAAATCTTCTCCAGGATTGGACAAGATTAGCTTCGAGGTTATTCAAATTCTACCTACAAACTCTCTTAGACGTTTACTTCTGATTTACAATCATATTTTGGATGAAGGTCTTTTCCCAACACAATGGAAAAACTTTCTTATTTTCCGATTACCCAAGTCCTCACCAGGCAAATTTAGACCAGTTTCTCTGGCTTCATGTTTTCTCAAGTTATTGGAAAAAATTGTTTTAGGAAGGCTGATCAAATTGGTTGGAACACAACAACTTACTCCCATCTTCACAATATGGTTTCAGAAAAGGCCGTTCCTGTGCTGGCAGCTTAGCCATACTTTCCACAGAACTACATACAACTTTCCTATAGATGAAAACTCGTAACCGCCATTGTAGTTTCATGGAGGAAGTTTTCTTAGTCGTCACTTCGTGAGTCATATGGTGACCTCTATTTATTAAAATTAAAACTAACAGAAGTGGAAAAGTAGATTTCTTATTTTATCGATCACAGATAATTATATTTTCAATAATAGCTCCAATTATCAAAATGAATTTATTTAATTTATGTAGGTATTTATGTTTTTATCTTTGTTTTTAATGACTGACTTTATGAATACACGTCGTAAAATGTATTTCAGTAATTTTTATTTTTCTATATTACTAATCCAGTCACATATGTTATAATAGCATTATTATAAAATTTAAAATTTAAATAACATATATACAGGGTGTCCCAAAGTTCGCGCATACGGACCACATAGCTCGAATACTGGTGAAAAACTAAAATCATATTTTAGAGCTCAAAAATGTTGAATACTCATTATTTTTTGAGATAGAGAAGGTCAATGTTGGCCAATCAAGTTGCGTCTTTCAGAAATAGGCAGTGGTGCTTCAAATCCAGAAAAATCATCGAAAGCCACCCTTTGCACGCTAAACAGGTGGCTTGTTCATAACAGTGACCTTTGAAAACAAATTCGCAACGACGAAACGTGAAATTTGAAAATTCGTAATTTGAAACCTAAAAAGCTTAATCAAGTTCATGTTTAATAGAGCCTATTTGTATTTGATCTTAGTAAAAACATGTACAATTGTTGATTAAATACCCAACAAGATAAAACTCTGTTCCCTAAGTAAATCTGAATTCATGAAAAAGTACTAATTGAAAAGCAAAAAGATAGAGCTAATTCAATTTGTTATTATTTTTTAACAAATCGTATATCAAGTCTTACTAATTTTATTAGGAAAAAACCTGTATTGTATGCAATTTGACCAAAAAATTAGTTACATTTTTCAATAATGTTCCGGTACATTCTTCTACCAAGAATTACGTTGATTCGACTAACAGTTAGTTAATTGCAATTACTTGGTGATGTTAGAAGCTAGCCATCATTTGAATGATAATTAGTTCTATTTAATTCAATATTCAGAGTGAGCGAGGTAAATTAATTGTTTTTAAATCAGAGCCTTAGAGCCTTTCCTGGGAAAAGTTTTTTTTCATGGTTAGGTTGTAATTCAATTTATGGCCAAGTATCATGGGTGTGGTGAGCCCACACTTGTAGTTATTTACTACAAGAAACTATCCACCTAGAAACACTACCCGAATCGGGTAGTGTCACGCCTACGCTGAAAGGGAAATGGCTTAATGGTATCTCAATTAATTAATTAATAATAATCAACAACTGAATTTTTGAATGAAGGTTCACGTAACTTGAATGTGGCAGGTAAGTAAAACTCTACTTTCTAAGCAAGTCTGAATTAATGAAAAATGACTAATTGATAAGCGAAAAGATAGTTACTGATTCAATTGGTTATTATTATTTAACTAATCTCAAGTTGAATTTCACTAAAGTATTTATTTTTGAAAAATTATGTTTTTCAATTTGACTATAAAATTAGTAACATTATTTTCAAAAATGTTTCGCTGCATTTTTTCCTGAGAATTAGTTAGAGTTGACTTACAATTAGTTCATTGCAATCACTTGGTGATACTAGAAGTCAGCCAGTATATGAGTAAGGATTAGATGAATTCAATTATTTAGAGTTAGAGAGGTAAATTTACAGTTTTTAAATCAGTCCTCCCGAGCTTTTTCTCAAAAAAGTTTTTTTTTTCATGGTTAGGCTGAAATTCAGTTTATGGCGAAGTATCAATCATTTAATTAATAGTCATCTATAATTTAAATAATATCTTTAATAATCGTTGACAAATTCTTATTTAAATAATTATTCATTTTCATAAGAATTCGTTTAATTTTCATTATCTTTAACGGGTTCTTGATCAACATCTTCTACCGAAGTATTTACCCCCGCCTTGGAATAATTAAAAAAAAATTTAAAGTATTTTTATGAGTTTCGTTTTTCACTTGTAGAGCTGAAAGGCGTTTAACAGAGACAGGTAAATAGACCCAAACTGATTGTAAACGAACATCACAAGATTAAATGTATTGTGATTGAATACAAAGTAACTGGTGATCATTTTTACTTATCTAATGAAATTCACGGGTGTGTGTCAGGAACAATTGTACCTAATAGAAGAGGACTAGATCAAGGACTTGAAGTAAATGATCAGGCAGAAGACGTTGTTCTAGCAGCAACCCGAAATAGTCCAAGAATAAGTCTTCGTAAAATTGAGCAGGTCTACAATGTGTCAAAATCATTGGCTCACAGGATTTAAAAAAGGAATAACTGCCATCCATATCACTTAACTAGAGTTCACGATATGCTACTCCCAGATTTTCAGTCACGGTTGGAGTTTTGGTGGTGGATCATTCGCCAAGATGACCTAGACCCTGATTTTGTTCTTGAAATATTATGGAGTGATGAGTCTATTTTTACACGTGAAGGAATATTTAACATTCACAACAATCACTACTGGGCAGATGAAAATCCTCACGAAAAGGTTGTTCGAGGTTATCCACGCCGATTTAGTATAAACGTTTGGGGTGGAATGGTTGACGTATTCATGGTACGTGTAAATAATCAGTTTGACTGAAACAATTTTGCTAAATAAGGAATCTTAGTTTTAAATGAAAATAAATTAAATCATAATTTCATTTATACAATAAGCCTAATTACAGTGCAACAGTTTTTGCCATGGTGGCAGAAACTGCTACGTTGTATAAACCTGTTACGATGGGTTTACATCGCAACAAGTTAGAATTGAAAAGTCTTATGCTTGAATAGAATTGAAAAGCCTTATCCTTGAATTAAATTGAAAAGTCTTATGCTTGAATTTCAAAAGCAAAACATAACAAAACGTGAATAAATCATTAAAAAAATACGTCTCACCTTTTTTAAACTGAATTAGTAGTTTGCTAATCAAGTAGTGGAAAGTTCTTAGCCAATAATTTATTAAAGGTATTAGTAATAGTTTGTCCAAGTCTTCATAACCTCAGTGAAATCGTTACGACTTCAGTTCAGTAATGTACTGAACTTCGCACAATTTAGTTAGTAAAATTTAAATAATCCAGATCAGGTTAAGTAAACTATGTTCTTACATAAATTAAAAAAAAAATGATAACCAACAAAATTCAAACAATAACACGTTTTCAGGTGACACCATACATAATGCCTGATAGGCTCAATGGTCAACTTTATGCTCATTTCTTGGAAGATGAACTACCAGAGTTTTTAAACGAATCTGGCGTGCCAAATATTATACAACAAATAATGTGGTATCAACAAGATAGAGCTCCACCCCACTTTGCACTTGATGCACGAAAAGTCCTAAACGAGAACTATCCACAAAGGTGGATTGGACGCGGTACGATTGCTTGGCCTCCACGATCACCTGATTTAACTCCACTGGACTTTTTTCTGTGGGGATATTTAAAAGACTCCATTTACAAGGAACCAGTAGCAAACCTCGAAGTTCTTCAAGCCAGATTGCGTGAAGCTTGTGGAAGTGTTACACAACAAATGCTTCGTCGAGCCCAACGTGAGGTGATTGAAAGAGCAAATCTTTGCACAGAAGAAAACGGTGGTCACATCGAAAACCGACTGTATTCCAGAAAATCTGATCGAACAGATACTTCAATAATTATAAGTGTTTCATTATTATTATTATTATTATTCCAAGTGTATTATTAGATCAATATTAAATTTCGAATTATTAAGTTTAAAAATAAATTTTTTTCGTACTCTGATACCCTTAGTGTTAAACTTCAGGTAGTTAACCCACTTCCCTTGCACAGTATAACGCCATTTATGGACGTCGCATTGTTGAAAATAATAAAACTAATCTTTTAGTCAAATTGAACAACATATTTTTTTTAAATAAACCCATTAGTGAAATTTGACTTGAGATTACTTAAATAATAATAAATAATTTAACCAGTAACACTCTTTTTGCTTTTCAATTAGTCATTTTTCATTAATTCAGACTTATTTAGAGAGTAGAGTTTTACTTACCTGCCACATTCGAGTTACGTGAACCTTCATTCAAAAATTCAGTTGTTGATTATTATTAATTAATTAATTAATTGATACTTGGCCATAAATTGAATTTCAGCCTAACCATGAAAAAAAAACATTTTTCAGGAAAGCCTCTAAGGCTCTGATTTAAAAACAATAAATTTACCTCGCTCACTCTGAATATTGAATTAAATTTAACTAATTATCATTCAAATGATGGCTAACTTCTAGCATCACAAATTAGTAGTAGTATTATACCATTAAGCCATTTCCCTTTCAGGGTAGGCGTGACACTACCCGATTCGGGTAGTGTTTCTAGATGGATAGTTTCTTGTAGTAAATAACTACTACAAGTGTGGGCTCACCACACCCACGGTGGGCCAACAGCACGCAGTATTCTCGAATGGTCACCCATCTAAGTACTAACTGCGCCCAACGCTGCTTAACTTCAGTGATCTGACGGGAACTGGTTTTTTCAGCGTGGTATCTAATTAACTAACAATTAACTAACTGTTAGTCGAATCTACGTAATTCTTGGTAGAAGCACGTACCGAAACATTATTGAAAAAATGTAACTAATTTTTTTTTTTCAAATTGCATACGATACAGGTTTTTTTCTAATCAAATTAGTGAAATTTGATATACGATTAGTTAAAAAATAATAACAAAATGAATTAGCTCTATCTTTTTGCTTTTCAATTAGTACTTTTTCATGAATTCAGATTTACTTAGAGAACAGAGTTTTACTTGCCTGACACGTTCGACATACGTAAAACTGATTTACACAAGGTTCGTGATCTTGTTGGGTATTTAGTCAACAATTGTACATGTTTTTACTAAGATTAAATACAAATAGGCTCTTTCAAACATGAACTTGATTAAGCTTTTTAGGTTTCAAATTACGAATTTTCAAATTTCACGTTTCGTCGTTGCGAATTTGTTTTCAAAGGTCACTGTTATGAACAAGCCACCTGTTTAGCGTGAAATGGGTTGCTTTCGATGATTTTTTTTGGATTTGAAGCACCACTGCCTATTTTTGAAAGACGCAACGTGATTGGCCAACTTTGACCTTCTCTATCTCAAAAAATAATGAGTATTCAACATTTTTGAGCTGTAAAATATGATTTTAGTTTTTCACCAGTATTCGAGCTATGTGGTCCGTATGCGCGAACTTTGGGACACCCTGTATAATGTAAAAATTACTTGAATGTTTCCATGAAAATAATTTTTCAATGCTTTTTATATTGTGAACTGATTAATTAATTATTATTAACTGATTCTATTAAAACTTACATTTTCTGGAATTAGTTTAAAAGGTAAGATAAATCAAATATTCAGAAATGAAAGTTCAAATTTTAAAAGTATATATAAATTAAAAATTATGTTAATGTTTTAATGAAAGTTATAGTTTAATACTTCTTATTTTTTGAACTGATTGATTATTTTTCATCTGATTAATTTTTTTCAAAATATTAAATTACATGAAGATTGATTTTGATTTGTCTCAATTAAGTACAGAAATTTATTATTTACTTTAAGATTATGTAATTGAATATTGGCTATAATTTGTATAATAAAAGTTTATTTACATTTAAAATACCAATTTTGGTGATGTTGCGAAATGATTATCTGAATTTAATTTTCAAAATTGTATGTATATATGTTGTAATTTTTTCTCAAATTACTAAAAAAGGTTAATAATTGTTGTAATATGAGCAAAAATAATCCAATAACATAAGAATGTATTTCGAATAAAACGTTATGACTAATGTGTTTAAAATCTAAGAAAGAGAATGCGTGAGGTCTTCCTTAGAAGGTTTATAAAACTGTACTACGAAGTATCCTTAATATAAAATCTCTAAACGATATTGTCGTTTTCGATTCTGACGATTTTCGAGAGTAACGCTGGTAACGTTTGCTTGCTATAGGCCGCTCATATTCAACAGTAGAGTGTGTCTGCGCGTGGTACTGCATTTGGGATCAGTGATGCTAACTGAGTCGCCTTTATCTGCGCATGTTTGAATTGTAATATAGTTGATTGGCTGTAGTACGCGCCTGTATTTGAATTCCCAAATGAGGACGCGAACTAGAACCAATAAGCGCCACTCAGTCGAAGTCGAAGCATGCGCATGTTAAGGTGGCTGTAATGGCCACCAGCGCTGTGATCGAATTTCTTCTCCTGTAGAATTCTCAGCTTGGCTGCCATTGGTTGTTAGAATTAATCCTTCCGTTGATTTATTTTGATTAAAATCAAGAGCCGCGAAAAGGGGTCTCAACACAATAACAAGACATGATTCAGAGAAAAACTCAATATTTATTTAGGTTTAAATTATTATTATTCGTTAACTGTTCACAATAGTTCATAACTTTAACAATTTATTTAATAATATTTGAATCTACATTTTCAAAGAAAAGTCACAATTCTTGTTTTTATTAATAAGCATTAATAAAATTATAAATTAAATCAATTGAGTGTCAGTTCTCGATTTAAGACTACTACCAGCTGAGACGAAATTATTATTATTAAGTAAAACTCAAAATCTTTGCAAAGAAAATATTCTAAGTCCGAACTCAGATTAATTCGAAAGTTTTCTAAGTCCACAATCTTTAGCAAAGTGTCGCAGGTTTTTTATTTGAAGCTGGTAGAGTAATCGGCGGAGAACTGACTTTTTCCTCTCGGAGAAAAACAGACAGACCCTCGGCGAGAGCGAAAATCGTGGTGGGAGCTGCCCCACGCATTTTAATCTATCCAATTAAAATCCAGGATAGAAAAATCGTCATCACTTTTAGCCAATAGTAAAATAGGTTAAAGTATGAAATCTACGCCTCCGCGGTCTTGCGAGTCCGAACTTGTCTCCAACAAGTTCCAACACGCGACCCGCGAATCGTCCCAAAATCTCATACTTCATTAAAACCATGACATGTTTATGAGCACCAAACTCGCGCCTTCAAAGGTTCCCGCCACGACAGCGCGGCGCCGACACCCTTTGAACTCTAGCGGCTTTCACTCTTCGCTCTTTAGTGTCTAATTACAATCTAGATCACACGTTTCTTATTTCTAATACACTAAAGCCTCCTCTAGTTTGCCGACTAATAACTAATATGCATTTCTTATATTATAATTCTCGTTTACCATTATTGAGAGTAGGAAGATAATAATTACTTTTAAACATTAAATAATTCCTCAAGAATGATTAAATTCTGGTCGAAATTCCCCAAATTAATTGGGTTTTCATTGAAACCATTAAAATGATCAAACTTTCATTAACTTGTGTTCGTCCCCTTTAAAAGTTTCGTTCGCGCCAAGATTTGAAACGGCGGCCATGTTTACTTGGCGCCCTCAACGCCATCTATTAAAACTTAGTACGCAGATCAACCTATACCATTACAGTGGCCTTTTAGGGATCACGGTGGGAAATAGTAATCGAATCGAATGGTACTTCGAGTTTGATAATACGACACGTGTCAAACGAGAAATTTTCAAATTAATCATTTTTACGCTCTGTAACTGTGATTTCTATTATAATTTAATTATAGTTATCATATTTAATATCATTTGTGAAACTCGTGTACGTTTCGGTTCTACTTTCCCTATATGATTGAAATCTCCATTTCCTTATAGTGACACATTCGAATAATTATTTTTGTTCACTTTGAATAGAAGTATGTCAGAGATCTGTGTATATATACAGATAAAAAATTTTATGATTTAAAAAAATGTTCAAATTAAGCATTTTTACGCTCTTAATGGGCACTCCTATTTAAAAAAAACACCGATACTTTAAGGAATTCATTTTGATAATTTGAAGGGATTGCAAAGAAGTTCAAAGACTGTAAGGTATTTTTTTTCAAATCCAAGAAATTTTCAAGATCTTCACACAATTGCAAGGAATTTCAAAAGATTTCAAAGAACTTTAAATATTTTGAGGTATTGTAAAATATTTTAAGGAATTTGTAATTGATTTCACTAACTTAATAGGATTTAAAAAATTTCAATTGATTCTAAAAGATTTCAAATTGATATATTGTAGGAAAATATTTCAAAGAATTTCAGTAGATTCCAAGGAATTTTTCATTTATTTTAATAATTTGAAGGAATTTTAAAGGACTGGGAATATTTTAGGGCATTTGAAAAGAATCCAAAGCATTTGAAAGAGATGTCAATAATTTCAATAAATTCCAACAGATTTTAAAGGGTTTGAAATATTTTAACAGATTTCAAGGAATTTTCAACCGATTTTAGTAATTTAATTCATTCAAAAGGATTTTTCAAGTAATTTTTCAAGATTAGGAATATTTTAGGGTATTTCAAAAGAATCGAATGTATTTCCAAGAGATTTCAACAATTTGAAGGAATTTCAAAAAAAAAATGTAAAGAATTTGAAAACTTTTAGAGGTTTCTTGAAAATTCCAAGGATTTTTCATTTGATTTCAGTACTTTAATTGATTTCAGTACTTTAATTGATTTCAGAGGATTTGCAATATTCTAGAGTAATTTAAAAGATTCCAGGGCATTTTGGAAAGCTTCCAAAAGTTTTCAGTGATCTTAAAAGTTTTGAAAGGCCGTGAAATATTTTAGGGAATTTCTAATGACTCCAAGGAATTTTTTTATTTGAATAATTTGAAGGAATTTCAAAGGATTTGAAATATTTTAGGCTATTTTATAAATTTTCATTTGATTTTAAAAAGATTTAAAAAGTTTCAGGGAATTTTAAGAAAGTTTTGAGGACTTGAAAACTTTTAGATTATTCTAAAAGATTCCTAGGAGATTTCAGTAATTTAATTGATTGCATAGGATTGGAAATATTTTAGAGTATTTTAGAAGATTTCAAAACATTTTCGAAAGCTTTAAAAAGTTTCAACTTTCAAGTAATTTAAAAATAATCAAAATAAATATGTAAGGAATTTGAAAAGACTCCAAGGCATTTTCAAGAGATTTCAATAATTTTGAGGAATTTCAAATAATGGTAAAGGATTTGAGAACTTTAAGAGTATTTTAAAAGATGTCAAGACATTTTCGTAAGCTTCAAAAAGTTTCAAGTGATTTTTAAAGAATCAAAGGATTTCAATAATTTGAAAGAGTTTCAAAGGAATGGAGATATTTTAGGCTGCTTTTGAAAATTGCAAGGGGTTTTGAAGAGTTTAACAAATTTCAAGGAATTCAAAAATATTGTGAAGAATTTTAAATATCTTAGGGTATTTTGAAAGATCCTAGGAATTTCTAAATTGATTCCAGTAATTTAATGTTACTCATAGGATTTTAATTATTTTATGGTATTTTAAAAGATCTAAAGCATTTTCAAGAGCTTTAAAATGTTTCAACTGATTTCCAAAGGTTTGAAAGGATTTGAAAACTTTAAGAGTATATTTCAAAAGATTCTAAGGAATATTCAATTGGTTTCAGAGGATTTGAAATATTTTAGAGAATTTAAAAAGATTCTAAAGCATTTTCAAGAGATTTGAAAAAATGTGCATGGGGTATTGTATCAAAGAGTTTTCCAATATTTCGAAAATATAGATCGATTTAATAGGACCTATGCCAGGTTTTAGGGTATATCAAAAGATTTCAAGGAATTTTCAATTTATTTCGGTAACCTGATAGGATTTGAAATGATTTCAAATATTATAAAGTATTTTTGAAGAATATAATGCACTTTCAAGATATTATTAATTTTTTAAGGAATTTTAAAGGCTTTGAATGACTTTAAGAGGAATGAACAAATTTTTCTGGGAGTTTAGAGAATTTGTTTACAACTTCGAATTATATGAAACTATTTCATAGGACTTGCAAGTTTTCAATATATTTTAGAATATTTAAATGAATTTTATGAGATTTCCGAAGATTTCAATGATTTTAATGGATTTTAAAAGCTCTCAAGGTATTTTCATAAATTTTCCAGGATTCAAGAAAATACTATAAAATTTCATATAATTTCACGGGATTTTATAATATTTCAATGTATTTTAAGGAATTCATTCACTGGAAATTTCTATCGACAGGATAATTTTCTTCTTATAATAAAAGAATTTAATCATTTTGACGTAAACAACAGATACGATAAAAATGTTCATACAAAAATGTTCATGTATAAAAAAGTTATACTAGAACACATTTTACTTTTTCGTAATAACGTGCATCATTTATGATAAAAATTAGAAAATTAATTTTTCATGAAAAAAATTCACTACATCTCTCAATGCATAATAAAATATTAGTGACGAATGAATTACTATAGAGTATAAACGGCAATAATTGCCGAGCAAATAGACAATTTAAAAATTTGTTATCATATTTATTGAAAACTGAAAGATTGGTAATTACTGCCACCATTCTATGTATCATTCATTTTTTTAAACTTTGCAAAGCTTATGTAATAATGAAAATTAATATTATTCGTAGTATTTTTCAATTTGAAATTTATATGCTCATATACATGTTAAAACGAATAATTCACCATTTATTTTATAAATTACATTTCTTTTAATTTATAAAATAAAAAATGTATGACGGCAATATAATTTACAAATAAGTTAAGTGTTAAACAAATTTAAGAGCCGATTATAATAAATTCAATTATAATTATATTCACAATTTTTTCAAGATGATAACGATGGCAGAATTTACCTACAAATAAATTATGAGAAATCCATTACTCCTTTAGCTTCAACAGAGAAAAAATATGAAAAGGAGCTCCTTATTGAAGGCTACGTACATCATCCTGTAGTGCCTTCTAATTATTTTTTACAAATATTTTGTAACATTAACTATAAATAACATAGAAAAAATAAGTATTTGGTGTATTCTTTTTCATAAAAAAAATTAATGAGCGCGCGCCTTGGCGCGCGCAAGACTACTAGTAATATAAACAAATGATAAAAAGGAGGACCAGGGACCACGAAATAGAACCTCGTATGGAGTGTGTCTCTCTGGGCTGATCTGGTTTGTCAGTTCTTCGATGGCTCTCTATCAGTACGGATGTCTGAATAAAAATTGTTAATTGCTCTCATTAAACTCTTTGTTTAATGCTTTTTATGTTGTAAGCAGATTAATTAATTATTAACTGATTAATTTTCTTCACAATATTAAATTAAATAAATATTACTTTTTTTTTGGTTAAAATTAAGTACATAAATTGATTATTTACTTCAAGGCTATGTAATTGAATATTGGCTATAATTTTTTTAATAAAAGATTATTTATGTTCAAAATACCTTTATTCCAACTGTATAATTTTTGCAAATTTTTGTGATGTTGTGAAATACGTACCTGAATTATGCTTTCCATATTATATGTACACATATTTTACTTTTCTATGGAATTAGTTTAAAAGATTATTATTAATTCAAATTTTCAGTAAAATATCAAGTAAAAATTATTCGAATGTTTTTATTAAAAGAACTGCTTATTGCTTTTTATGTTGTTAAATGATTAATTAATATACATATACATATATTTTGAATTTTTCTGCAATTAGTTTCAAAATTCATTAATAAATTAAATGTATAGAAATGCAATTTCAAATAAAAAAATCTATTTTGAATGTTTCAGTGAGAATAATTGTTTAATGCTTTTTATGTTGTGAACTAATTAATTATATATTAACTGATTCTATTTCATAAACAAATTAAATTTTCAGGAATAAAAGTTCAAATCCTTCATATGAAAAAAGGTAACCTCAATCTTGTGTAAGATTGTGGTAGTCGTTATGTAATAGAATATTGAATATGATTTTTATAATAAAAGTTTATTCATATTTAAAATACCTCTATTCCAATTTCATAATTTTCAAAATGTTTAGGATATTGTGAGATAATTATCTAAATTCAATCTTCAAAATTATACGTAAATGTGTTTTTAATTTTTATTGAATTTGTTAAAAAGATTATGAATAATTAAAATTTTTAGAAAAATATAAGATAAAAATTATTTTGATGTTTCAATGCAAATGATATTGTGGGTTGATTTTTATGTTATGAACTGATGAATTAGCTATTAATAACTATCGACTGATTCATTTTTTCTCAAAGAAGTGAATTACATAAAGATTGAATTTGAATTGTTTTCAATTAAGTCACATAAATTGATTACTTACATTAAGGTTATCTGATTTGATATTGGCTGCTATTGTTATGATAAAAATTTATTTTTCCTTTGAAATATCTCCATTACAATTATATAATTTTTTAAAATGTTTGTGATGTTGTGAAGTGAGTATCCTAACTCAATTTCAAAATTATATGTGCATATATTTCAATTTTTTCTGGTTTTACTTTGAAAGGTTATCAATAAGAGAAATTTTCAGATAAATATTAAATACAAGTTATTCTAATATTTCAATGAAAATAATTATTAAATGCTTTCTATGTTCTGAAATCATTAACTAAATATTAACTATTTCTGTTAAAAATTACATTTTCTGGAATTAGTTAAAAGATGATTAATAAATTAAATTTAATAAAAGAAAAGTCCAAAAAAGAAAAATATATATAAAGTAAAAATTATTTGACAGTTTCAATGAAAATAATTTTTTCATACTTTTTATGTTGTGAACTAATTAATTAAGAATTAGCTGATTAATTTTGTTCGCAATATCAAATTACATAAAGATTGAAATTTAATATCCTATCATTAAGTAACATAAATTGATTATTTACTTTGAGATTATGAAAATAGCTCTATTCCAGTTACATAAATGTCCAATTGTTTCTGAGATTGCGAAATGAGTATCTGAATTCAATTTTCAAAATTATATGTACATATGCTTTCATATGTCGGCAAATCTTTAAACTTTAAAGTACACCTAAAGGTTATATTCATTTGAAAAACAATAATTATTAAATTAATTCAAATTTTCATAACAATGTGAAGTAACAATTATTTGAATGTTTAAATAAAAATAATTATTCGATACTTTCCATGTTATAAACTGATTAATTAATTATTAGCCGATTAATGTTTTTCAAAATATTGAATTACATAAATATTGAATTTTAATTAATTTTAATTAGATAACATAAATTGATTATTCACTGTAAGGTTATGTAATTGAGTATTGACTATAATTATATATTTAAAATTAATTGGATATTTAAATGAAAATATTTGTGTAATGCTGGAAATTTTTCAAAAGCTTATTAATAAATCAAAATACTCAGAAATGAAAGTTAAAATTTAAAAAAAAATATATAATGTAAAAATAATTTGATTATTTCGATGAAAATAATTGCTTCAGGGGTTTTATGTTGTGAATTGTTTAATTAATTATTAGCTGATCAATTTTGACCACAATATTGAATTACATAAAGATTGAATTTGAATTGATTTAAATTCAGAAACATAAATTGATCATTTACTTTCAGGTCATGTAATTGAATACTGGATATAATTTGCATAATAAAAGTTTAGTTAAATTCGAAATACCACTGATTACATTATTTTTTAAATGATTCTGATGTTGTGAAACGAGTGTCTGCATTCAATTTTCAAAATTATATTTGAATATGCTTTTATTTTTTCTGAAATTAGTATGGAAGTTTACTAATATGTTTAATTTTCAGAAATGATAGTGAATTTTTTTTATGTAGAATAGAAATTATTCCAATGATTGAATGAAAATTATAGTTGAATGTTTTTTATGTTATAAACAGATTAATTAATTATTAGCTGATTATTTTTTTCAACTATTTTAAATTACATGATGATTGAATTTTAATTGCTTTTGATTAGGTAACATAAACTGATTATTTACTTCAAGGTTAGTTAATTGACTATTGACTATAATTTGTATAATAAAAGTTTGTTAATGTTTAAAATACCTCTATTCCAATTATATATATATTTTTTATTTTGCGATGTCGTGAAATGAGTATCTGAATTTTGATTTCGAAATTATGTGCACATATATTTTAATTTTCTCTAAAATAGTTTAACGGGATATTAATCATTCAAATTTTCAGAAAAATATGAAGTAAACATTATTTGAATGATTCAATGAAAATAATTCTTCAACGCTTTTTGTGTTATGGAAGGATTAATTCATTATTGGCCAATTAACTTTGTTATAAAATAAAATAAAATAAACATTACATTTAAATTTTTCTCTATCAAGTCACATAACTTAATTATTTACTTTAAGGTGATGTGATTGAATATTGGATATAATTAGAGTATAATTGAAGTTTATTAGTTTAAACCTATCCCTATAACAATGATGTAATTTTTTCATAATATTTATGATGTCAAATGAGTATCTGAATTCAATTTTCAAAATTATATGTACAATGCTCATGAGTTTTATTTTTTCCTGAAAATTAGTATAAAAGGTTATTAATATTTAAAATTTTCAGAAATGAAATTTCAAGAATAAAAAAAATATAAAGTGAAAATTGTTTGAATTTTTCAATGAAAATAATTATTTGAGGTTTGAAAACTGATTTTTGGTTGCATAATGTTTCTGAGTCTTTTTGTTCAAGAATAGAATTTTTGCACAGATTGACTTGCCGATATTGTGTTTCTAATTTTCTTCTTAAAAAATTATTTGAGGTTTTTTATTTTGTAAACTGACTGATTGATTAATTTTTTCCACAATATCAAATGTTGTACATATTGAATTAAATTTTTTTTCCATTGAGTAACATAAATAGATTATTTACTTTAAGGTTATGTAATTGAATATTGCATATAATTGGTAAAATTTTGAATGAGTATCTCAATTGCTTTCGCACAATTATATGTAAATATGTTTTAATTTCTTCTAAAATTAATTTAAAATGTTAATTATAATTATAATTTTCATAAAAATATAAATGTAAATTTTATTTGGATGTTTCAATGAAAATATTTGTTCATTAATTTTTACGTTGTATACTAATTGATTTTTTCACAATATTGAACCACATAATTATTGAATTCTAATTTATCTTTTGTGTCGTAACAGGAATTGATTACTGACATTAATATTATATCATTTAATATTGGCTATGATCTGTACAATCAAAGTTTATTTATGTTTTATACCTTTATTACAATTGAGTAATATAGCATGACGTCATGGTTATAATAGAATAGGTGGAAATGTCAGAAAGGTTAGCATAGTTGGTACATATTTACAATAAAATAAGATATGCCAAAATTTCAGGTTGGAGTATCGGATAGATTTGATCAGAATCGGGCACTACAACTTAAAATTTTGGATAGTTCATTTTATTTCTTGAACCTGGAAGGTCTTCAACCGATAAAAGATAATTGCGCAAATGCATTTTACACTTGAAAAATATTACTATTTATACATTCATAACTTACTTTTACGTTTAGAATATTTTTTCAAAAAATTCATATGCATTCACATGTAAGTATGTACTAACCCAGGCGGAAATATTATATATAGTTTATATATAGTGTGAAGTATTACATATAATATTCATTTGTTTTATACATTTTTTATATAAAACAAATGAATATTATATATAATTCTTCACACTATATATAAACTATATATAATATTTCCGCCTGGGAACTATGCTAACCTTCATGACATTTGCACCTATCCTATCATGATTGTGACGTTTAGCTCACATAATCATATAATTATTTTAAATGTTTGTCACCAATTCTCGAAATGACAGTGAATTTATTTTTTCACAGGGAATTTTACAAATTTTTAGAAACACAATCTATTAAATCCCTTGGAATATCACAAATATCATATCAAATGATATAATTTAATTAAAAATAAATAATAAATGTTAAGTTCAGTTGTTGAATGTTTCAATTACTACATCATTCAGTTTAGAACGCTTAATTCTAAAATCTTTTACTCACAATTTTTCCATTTTATGTCTTCATTTTTAAACGTAAATTTTTAATTGACAGAATTTAAAAATTCAGTTTTGAAGACCTTGAGAATAGAAAATCAAAAGCGTTTGAAATTTAAAATTGTTTATAAAAGCGTTTGAAGTTGATCAACTGTAAATATAAATTAATTGATGATTTTCAAAACTGAACTGCACTTAGAGTTTTAAAAATTGTATAATAATTATTTTACAATACGATTCTAAATCTGTTCGAAATTAAACAATTTACAAATTTTAATGTTGAAAATTCAACTTTCACAATTTTTATTGTAACGTAAAATAACAATTGAAAATGATCTATTTGAAATGACGAAAATTAAAATAAATAAAATCAATTTTTTTATTTAATTTTTTTCCAATTGCAAGAGGAACTTTTTTGGTTTTAAATATGTATTGAGTAGAATAATAGCAAGTATTGTATTTTAAACATTTTTATCAAGCTTGAAATGAGGACATTTTATATTTTAATTTTTGTTGAATTGGTAGTACATTTTATATTTTCAAGATTTTTATTGAGTTGAACGTAGAGTGACCAGAAGTCCTGATTTGGCGGGACATGTCCCGCTTTTTGGGCATGTCCCGCCAAGTCCCGATTTTTCTTAAAATGTCGCGCTTTTTTATTTAATTCGGCAGTTTTGCATTTTTTTGTCCAAAAGATTTTTTTTTGGTGCTGTAAATTTATCCGTGGGGGGGGGGGGCCGCTTTCAGAATGTCCCGAATTTTCACTTCTGACATCTGGTCACTCCAGCTGGAAGGGATACCATTTTTTTAATTGGAAGAGGCCGTTTTTTTCTTTTCAAGATTTCTGTTGTGTTTAAGGAAAGAATGTTTGATTTTTGATTTTGTTTCTTAATGGGAAGAGGATAATTCGAAATATATAATTTTATTGAGTAGAGGGGAGGAAATTTTGATTTTAAATTTTTTCTGAATTGGAACAGGGACATTTTTAATTTTTATGATTCTTATAAAACTGGAAGGGCGGAAATATGTTTTTAAGTTTTTCTAAATAGGAAAAGGTTTTAAATACCAAATTTCTTTGAAATTATTCACAATCGCGATTCCAGTCGAATCGAAAAAATAGTAACGAAAGGGTGTAAATTGATTAATTTGGAAAATTTAAATCTTTGAGATTTTGAACCCTTTTTCAACACTCAATACTTTAAAAGTGCAAATTATTGCAATTTTAAAGATAACTTGAAACTGTGGTGTAAAACTACAGTTCTCGAAAAGGTAAGTTACAATACTTTACATCTTTAATTGCCTTTTAATTCCAAAACAAGTTTGAAACCCTTGTCGTAATCTTTCTTTTACGGATTGATCACCCGCGAATGGAACTCCTACAATAGATTCCTTCATTACAACCTCAATCAATTTTGAATAAAAGTTAAAACTATAGCTTCAATCTATTGGACAGAAAAATTAGCTAAACGCGATTCTGAAATTAACTTATCCAGTATACAACAGCTCGATCTGTCCTTGCAGAATTAGATACAATCATAGATCTCAAATCGGTACAGTTAATGTGTTTCTCATCATTCGTAAACGAAGAATAAGTGTCTAACCAGTACTGCCTTTTCTACGGCACCACGAGAGCGGTCGCTTACCAGTGATAGGTACGCGTTATGATCAGACGGTTTACTTACACTACATCAACGTTTCCAAACACTCGCGGTTAATAGAATTTGCAGTATTTGATTAAAGTGAGTTATCAAGGTCGATCATGTATTGAAAAGAATTGATACACATCTACCATTAAAAACATTCTTCTCGCAATCGCGAAAATAAATTCATCCACGCTCTTTTATTCGTTCTTTGGCTATGCGCAAATGTCTAACTTTTACCGCTTTTTCTACTGAACGATAGAGTCATTAATCAACGTGCGATTATAGTCAGACAATCCGCTTGTAAAGCAACGACCGTTATTGCACATAAACGAACGCAATTGTAACATCATACCATACAACAAAGTACATTCCTAGGGTATTATAAATTCATCGCAACTTTTACAAAATGCCTAACGATGGCGATTAATTCCAATTCACGGGCGATAGCAATCGCACTATCAGTGAGGCCATGATGACATCAATTGGTGATTGTTTTGCAGTGCAACAAGGGGTAGTGAATCTCCCTAGTTACGACGGCAAGAACATGCCCGTCAGAGATTTTATCCAAGATATCCTAAACGATGAATCGTAGGTACCAGCTAATTGCGAAAAACAATATATTAAAGCCGTTTTGGCCCAGTTGAAAGGTACGGTCCGAGAAAGTATACACAGAAAAAGTTTTAGTACAATCAAGGATTTAATCGAGCATTTGAAACAACGTTTTGCCCCAAGTAAAACTTATTAAATAAAACCTAAATTGGAAGTGAGAATATATATCTTTTGAATTTACCCGCGCATTTTTCACTTCCTACTTCTGCCACTAGATGGCTGTCTGCCACTAGATGGTTGTGATTCTCACAAGAGAAGATAATTTTTAACAGTATAAGAAACTGGAATTTAATGTTCGTATTTTACTCGCAGATTTGATCTGAAATTGAGTTTATCGAAGCAGGTTTGTACGTAAATTTATTTTATTTTTCATTTTCTCATTCTCATTCTCCTTTATCTATTATTCTCATAATTGTATTTTTGGAAATGTCGTGACTTTGGTCATTCTTATCTAAAAATCTCTTTTTCAATTTGAAAAAAATACTTTTTGCACGATGCCCTCTGAAAAAGTGATTAAAATTTGGAAGAGTAGATGTATTAATCCTTTTCAAAAAGTGAGGCATAAATCAACTAAGCTTAAACTCCGTTGTGTTTCCCAGGACTTGCGTTTGAAATGGCCTACACACCAGAAGGAGCTCGAATTTGCAGTTCATGTAGATACCAACTCATTAACTCAGCGAGAACATCATCCTTGAACTCTGGAGATGTTGCAGAGCCTTCTGGTAGAGATAAGGTAGATACTGAGGATCATGAAATGATTTCTGACGATGATGAAGATCAGCTATGTGACAGCGAAGAAGACTTAGATGTCTTGGACACCAAGCTGCACTGTGAAAACAAATATCATAAAGCTGGTGTTGAAGTACTTGGTCAAATCATCGAAAAATTCAATGCCTCTAAAGATCTTAAAGAACAATTTCAACTTCTTTCGCTTGCGCCAAAATCTTGGGGACGAAGAAAACTGATGCAGGTGTTCAATATATCAGAGCGAAAAGCAAGAACTGTCAAAAAATTAGTTTCAGAGCATGGAATTCTTACGCTTCCGAATCCAAAAAGAGGAAGAGCATTGACTCCTGAAACTGAAACTCTAGCGAAAACCTTTTATGAACGCGATGACATAAGTCGAATGATGCCAGGGATGAAAGACTTTGTGTCGATCAAGAATGATGATGGAAGTCGGTCACATGTTCAGAAAAGGTTACTACTGTGTAATCTCAACAAGTTATATGCTCAATTCACGTCAGAACGCGTAGGCCTGAAGATCAGTATTTCCAAATTCACAAAACTCAGACCTCGTCATTGTGTTCTAGCAGGAAGCAGTGGCACTCATAATGTGTGCGTTTGCGTGCATCATGAGAATGTCAAGTTGATGTTGAATGAAATAAATATTCAACATTTAACAGAGGATACTGACATGGTGCTCACAAATTATCACGACTGTCTGGATGCTATTGTATGTCCTAACTCTTCAAGCTCCTGCCATTTAGGAGAGTCTGAAAACTGTCCAGGTACTGCGAACTTGAAAGATAACATCACAAAAGCTTTTGATGAACATTGTATCAATGAAGTGTGATTTGAAATTTGGTTACAGACCGACCGATGTAGTCTGAAAACTCTGGTAATGGATACTGATGAATTCCTAGATGATTTCTGTGAAAGGCTGTTGAAATTAAAAACTCATCACTTTATTTCAAAGGCGCAATCATCTTTTTTCAAAAACCTGAAGGAAAATTTATTGCCCGGGGAGTTTTTGATTTGCTTCGATTTCGCTGAGAATTACGCCTTCATAATTCAGAATGCAGCGCAATCATTCCACTGGAATAACGACCAAGCTACAATATTCACTGTGGTGATTTATTATAAAAAAGATGAAGAGCTCAAGCACGTAAGTATCGCAATCATATCTGATAACTTAGCTCATGACACGGTGGCTATTCACGAGTATCAAAAGATAATAGTAGATTACTTGAAAACTCATTTCAGGCCAAAGAAAATCTACTATTTCACTGATGGTGCAGGGCAACATTTTAAAAATAAGAGTAGCTTTGTTAATCTCCAAGCCCATGAAGAAGATTTTGGTATCCAAGCTGAATGGCACTTCCATGGTACATCTCATGGTAAGGGTGCATGTGATGGTATAGGAGCGATTATAAAGAGACAAGCAGCACGTTCAAGCTTACAATGTTCTCCGAAACATCACATACTCACTCCCCATGCTTTGTTTCAGTGGGCAAAGAGTAACTGTAAGGAAACCGAAATTTTTTTCAGCAGCAAAGAAAATCATGCCTTAGCCACCAAATTACTGAAAGCCAGATTTGACAAAGCTGTCACGATACCAGGTACTTTGCAGTATCACGCTTTCATTCCCACTCAAAATGGAAAACTTCAACTCAAGAAGTTTTCGTCCTCTGAGAAATACGACATCTTCTCGAATGGCAAAAAACAGAAACCGCAAAAGAGGCCTGCAAAGAAAACAACTGTTGAAACTATCGCCAAAAAATCGAACAGAAAGACACATAATATTACCATATAATATTACTTAACTTGAAAAACTGGCACTAAAGCGTTGCACAAAGATCCTCGGCGTGAGCGCACTAGGGGAAATCGCGCGCCACCCGCTCTATCACGGCATCTTGTTTACGTATCGTTCTATTACTCAAAGACGAATTAATTTGCCACTCTGAAAATTGGGGGTCTTATAAGAAAAAATCTCAGCTTTCTTTTAAAAATATTTTGAAGAAAAAAAAGTGCCCGTATTTGAAAAAAAGTCAAATTTATTTTTGATTTTCAAAAATTTGGGTCAAATTTTGACTTTTTTCAAAAATCGTTATCTCCACCCGAAAGTTTGTGAAAAAATCTATCGAAAATATTTGAAGTGAAATTTTG
>CAKNYM010046622.1:82068-102318 GCA_932195095.1 Andricus curvator
TTTACACAATCACTGCTGGTGCCATTCTAAGGGGAAGAATGGGACAAGCTTGGATCAAAATTGCAAAGCTTTTTCTAGCTTCAGCAAAGCTGATTCATGTCAAATAATAAGAAGAAGAAAAGCTAGAGTCGAAATTGGAAACCCATATTTATATTTACCTTGCTGCTACCGTTTTAAGGACAAGAACGGGACAAGCCTGGATAAAAATTTCGAAGCTTTTTCTAGCTCCGGTAACGCTAATTGAATTCAATCAATGAAAAGGAAAAGAAGTTGAAATTTAAATCAAAAACTGCTTCTCTGGAAAAATGCAGGATTCTTCTTTGTGTCCATGCAGAATAACGACCAAAGTCTTGATTCCTATCCATAATTAAATGCAGTGGATAAACCGGGAAAGAAAATCAAAGTTTGCCAGTAATTTTTTCAAAATAAATTTGGCATGTTTGATGTTTTTAATGTAAACAGAGTCTAAAAGACTTGAAGTTTGTAGTACATTGACCTAATAATAAAAGAATGACGACAGCACTGTCAGTTTCAACCATCTTGATTCATAAATCCAGAGAAAAAAATAAAAATAACAATTTACGTACTGGTCCAGTGTAAAATAGCCAGATCCGTTACCGTCATATTATTGAATATAGGTCCAGAATTCGTAGGCAAAGAAGTTGGAGACGAACTAACCCTTTCTTTCAACGGAAAAAAATATTAAACTATCCTGAAAATGAGTACCGGTAATTAAAATTTATGTTTTAAACTAAAAATAGGACTAATCAATTTGTCGCTCGAAATTTATCTTTTTTAGTTGAAAACTCAACTATTTTTAAGAAAAAAATGCATCTAATTGGTTGAAAAACAACTTTTTTGTCAAAAGTTTATATTTTCGGATTGAAAATCTGTTAATTTATGGATTAAAATATTTTGTGAATTTCCCTTTTTTTGTTAAAGTATCAGTTCTTGCATAATTCAGTGAGAATTTATGTTTCTTGGTTAATGTTACTACTGTTTATTTGGAAATTTAACTGTTTAGTTGAAAATTAACTTTTTTTCAACATTTTTATTTGCAGGTTAAAAATTTGTCTTCTTGACTTAAAAATTCAACAATTTGGTCAATTTTTTTATTTCTCTAATGAAAAATAGTTTTTAGTTAAAAATATATTTCTCTTATTGAAAATTCAACTCTTTGGTTAAAAACTTAACTACTTTTAGAGAATGAACCTTTTTGTTGAAGGTTAATATTTTCTGGTTAAAAATCCATCTCTTCCACTGAAAAAGTTCAGAATTTGGTTGAAATCTCTTCTTTACTGGACTGAGAAATCTTTTTTTGATTAAGAATGTTACTATTTTTTTTAATTCGTCTTTTCGGTGTGAAGGTTAATTCTTTTAGCAGAAAGTTCATCTTTTTTTAAGAAAATGCCACTGTTTGGTTAAACATTGAACATTTTTGGTTGAAAATGTAAGTACTATAATGCGTTTACTTGGAAATTTGACTATTTGGTTAGAAATGCGCTTTACCTGTACAAATTATAATTGCGGGATGAAAATTCACCTTTTTAGCTTAAAAATTCAACGATTTGCTTACAATTTTTTTATTTCTGGGAGAAAACATCCTTTTCAGTTGAGAATTTATCTATTTAATTGAAAATTGATCTCTTTGGTTGAAAATCTTACTACTTGGTTGAAAATTATCCTTTTTGTTGAAAGTTTATATTTTCTGGTTGAAAATTCGTCTTTCTGCTTGAAACTTAAACAATTTAGTTTAAATCTTTTTCTTTCTTGACTGGAAAATCTTTTTTTCGTTGAAAGAGTTACTAATTTTTTTAATTCTTCTTTCCGGCCTACAAATTATACTTTTTAACAGAATTTTCATCACGTTTGTAAAAAATGCCACTGCTTGAAAACTATTCATTTGGAGTTAAGGATTCAATTATTATTTTATTACAAATTCGTCTTTTTTTAATTAATTCAACTGTTTTTCATTTATAACTAGAAACTTTTTTATCTGAAATGTAAACTATTTTACATTTTGGTGAAAATTCATCTTTTTTGTGGAAAATTCAAGTTTCTTTTGCAATATATATAAATCTTAATCTGTAATTTGTCGAAAGGTTCTCTTGCACGTGCAACTGCTTTAAAAAAAATTATTTTGAAATTCCAACTGGCAATTTATAACTATTTCATAATAATGAATTAGGTAAATAATTAATTATATGCATGTGATTTATTAAATATATAATGCTTATAAATATATAATATTTATAAATGATGAGTCACACTTCTCTGACTGCTTTCAATATTTATACAGAGGATACAAAATACAGCAAAAAAGCAGTTCTAAAAAAAGATCCCCAGGCTGCAGCAATAAAAAAAGAACAGGATAAAGGCCAAAAATCTTTAAACAAATTCAAGGAACTCTAAGAATTCACAGAATTCAAGGAATGCATACAATTCTAAGAATTCACGGAATTCACGAAATTCACGGGATTCACGGAATTCGAAAATTTCACGGAATTCATGGAATTATAAAAAGTCTCCGAATTCTAAGAATTCACGGAATTCAAGGAATTCACAGAATTCAAGGAATTCAAAAAATTCTAAGAATGCACGAAATTCAAGGAATTCATAGAATGCACGGAATTGTAAGAATTCCAGGAATTTAAGGAATTCAAGGAATTCACGGATTTCACGGAATTTATGGAATTCATAGAATTCACGGAATTCAGTGGATTCACGGGATTTAAGAAATTCAAAGATTTCACGAAATTAAAGGAATTAACGGAATTCTCGGAGTCAACGGAATTGACGGGTTTCAAAGAATTCACGGGATTCAAGGAATTCCCGGAATTCTCGGAATTTCCGGAATTCTCGGAATTCCCGGAATTCTCGGAATTCACGGAATTTACGGCATGCAAGAAATTCACGAAATTCTAAGAATGTACGGAATTCATTCAGTTCATTGAGTTTTTTTGAATTCCTTGCGTTTCTTAAATTTCTTGAATACGATGAATTCCGTAAATTGCGTGAATTCCATGAATTCCTTGAATTTCGTGAATACCTTCATTTCCGTGAATTCCTTAAATTCCGTGAATTTTGTGAATTTCGTGAATTCCTTGAATTCCATGAGTTGCTTCAATTCCTGGAATTCCGTGAATTGCTTGAATTCCTTGAAATCCGCGAATTCAAAATATTTTAAAATAATATAATTTTGATCCAGGCTTGTCCCATTCTTCTCCTTATAATGGCACCAGCATGGTAAATATGAATATAGGTTTCCAATTTCAAGTAAAATTATTTCCTTTCTAAATACTGGAAATGATTTGGTGCAACCGAAGCTAGGAAAACCTTTGCAATTTTGATCCAGGCTTATCCCATTTTTCCCCTTAGAATGGCACCAGCAGGATTAAAGATGGATATAGGTTTTCGATTTGAAATGCAACTTTTTTCCTTTCCATTCTTTGAATTTAATTAGCGTTACCGAAGCTAGAAGAAGGTTTGAAATTTTGATCCAGGCTTGTCCCATTCTTCTCCTCATAATAGCATCATCAGGGTGAATATAAATAAAGGTTTACAATTTCAATTCAAGCTGCTTCCTTTCTAAATACTTGAAATGATTTAGTGCTACCGAAGCTTAAAAACCCTTTGCAATTTTCATTCAGGCTTGGCCCATTCTTCCAATTCAAGTCAAGTTGTTTTCTTTTGTTATTTTTCTAAGAATTAAACTAGCAGGGTAAATATAAATATACATCTCCAATTTCAACTGCAGCTTTTCTTCTTCTCAATATTTGACTTGCATCAGCTTTACCGAAGCTAGATAAAAAGCTTTGCAATTTTGATCAATGCTTGTCCCACTCTTTTCCTTAGAATTGCACCAGCGGGGTAAAGCTGTGTATAAATTTCCTCTAAATTGTAATCTATAACCTCGACTTTGAAAGTCATAGACGAAGTTGCAAGGCTTACAATTTGAAAGAATAAAGAGTATTAAATGGAGTGGAAAGTCCCTAAAAAATACGACGTTACAGATTCCAACGCAAACTACTACCATTTCCTTTTCTTCCTAATGTTGATTCTTTGCAAAAGAGTGTTCGTAAAGCCAAAGTTAATAAAACTTTCATCTTTAATAAGAATCTGTAACAGCGATTCTTGCGAAAAATTTACTGTGGTAGTTTTTTACTGAGTTTCCGATAAGAAATTTTTCGCTTTCAGTTTCTGATCTGTATCTAAAAATTGATAAGAAACGACTTGAATATTGTAGGTGTCAAGATTGTGTAAAGTGACATTGGGTAAGGTCGGCCTCGTGGTTCAGTTTTTGGTGTCGGTCTCAGACTCACAGGATTTACAAAATTTTGCACAGGTCAAAACTCTGTCTCCCATTTGTTTTTTAGAATTAGAACATTTCTGGCTGAAGTCGAAAAAATGTGTATTATCTAGCAATCGAACTTTAGGCTGCGAAATATTATTATTATTCAACCATGAAATATAGATTTAAACCAATTTTAACACATTTCTAAAACTTACTTTTAGAGTGATGCATACAATTTTGATGTTCGGATCCATGTATGAGTTTTGGTTCGAAAAAGCGCTTAAAACTAGGTTCATTTTTGGGAAATGATAAAAAGAGAGAATTAATAATGTTCTTGTCATAACGGAACTCCCTATTGCTGTTGTTATGCATGATTAAGTATGGAAAGCGTCGAATTTGGTGTTAGAAAGATCATTAAAAGTTTAGCATGGGTCGTGGCCACGAGCAATGTTTAAGCCACGCCAGCGATCCATACATATCCCATCCTTGAACAATCTTTAACCATTCTTCACCTATTTTTGACCCATGCTTGAGCAAGGCAACTTTTTTTCACGCGTGAACCGTACCGAAATCTGAATGGCACCTGGGTGAGATGTCTCAAACGGTAACTCTGGGATACCGGGCGACCTCTCAGAGTATCAGCCTTATCCTTGCACGCGGGGCTCTACAAGGATGAACGAACCCTTTTCCCTAGCTGCTCGTGGGAACAACAATGACAACACCAAACATAGTTGTAGGAAGTGCGGTTCAAAATAATCGAACGCGCAGGGCTTCCGACAATGGGTCGGACAACAATGCCGACTACCCCAGAGTTGGGGGAGCCAATCAAGACGGAGTTAATGCGATTAACTGGCAGAATCTCATTACTTTTAAGTGGACGGATCGACTCAGGGACGACCTGCAGTAATACCAGTATGACCCCTGCACGGAAAAGTTACATGGCGCGACTGCGTGCTCTGTGGTGCGAGAAACACCCAGAGCTCTCGGATTTTTCGCAAAAACGTCTGCGAAACCGTTCCGAGGACCTCCGGAAAAGGGGTTATATAAGCGGAGCGATACTGAGACCAACCTCGAACAGGCATCCAATAGAGAAAGAACGATACTTCAAGACCCGGAGAAACATCAACATTCAGGTTTCTCCCAAGCCCAAAGATCTGACTGAACTGGATAATGAGCTTCGTGGAGATTTTTCCGAAGAATCCGACCACTGGACTATCAATTGTAGTGTGTACAATGCAGCGAGAACTTTGGCAGAAGCAAACCGTAAAACAAAACCAACGGTTGATCATGAGACCAAAAGACGAATGCATCAACTTAGCACAAAGATAGGCTGGGCAAGACAGTACGCGTCCCGCATTCAGTGTGTGATTGACTACATAACATCTGGCAGAACTTTCACTGCCAAGGTTCGACAGTTCGCGCGCGAACTGCGGATCCTTCATCACACAATCAACAAGTCAAAGCTACTGACCATCAGGCAGCATATTGTTGACAGAATACGAGTACTATCTAACGCTAGGAGAAGTCTAGAACGAAGGGAGAGGTGTGTCAGAGAAAATCAACAGTTTTTGTCTGACCCATCACGACTCTTCTAAGACCCTCCAGTTACTGTCCACCATCTGCCCAAACCAAAGGAGGTCGAAGCATTTTGGAGAGAAGTCTACGAAGTCCAACATTCACTTGAAGAAGGCTCAAAGAACATAAATAGCTTCAAGGATCTGCGCAATGCCCTCATAACAGCTGAGGAGGAATGCCCACCTATCACTACCGAGGAGGTGAAAAACGTATTAAGAGGCATGAAGAACTATTCCGCTCCGGGACCAAATGGTATCAAGACCTTCTGGTGGAAGAAGTTTCCTTCAACCCACCAGCATCTGGCCCGAATTTTAACCTGATATCTAAAGTCGGAAGAGCCTATTCCAGAGTGGTTTGTGGAAGGGCGCACAGTGCTCCTGCCGAAGACGGGCAACTTAGCTGACCCTAAGAATTACAGGCCAATAACTTGTCTGAACACACTGTATAAGATCTTCACAGCTATCCTAAATGATGGGATTGTTCGGAGAATTGGACATGTGTAGCGAGAGATATATGAACAACGTAGCTCAAAGAAAGGCGTAGCAGGATGTCGGAAGAACTTGCTCATCGATTGATGTGTCTGTAAAGACGCAGCATCCTATCAGCGATTTCTATCGATGGCCTGGATTGTTTACCGGAAAGCTTTCGATTCAACCTCCCATAGACTTATCATCTGTCTGTTGAAAAGCCTAAAGGTTCATCTACACATCGTGAGGTGCATAGAGAGATTAATGCCGCTTTGGAAAACCAGATTTACTATCTCATCTGGAAAACATCGTGTGATCACTAACAGTATCACCTTTCAGAGAGGTGTGTTTCAGGGCGACACCATGAGCCCTCTCCTCTTTTGCCTCAATTATTGCCACTATCTCTCGCACTTCGCCATTCCAAAGGGTATCTCTGCGGTAAACCTGAAAACCGAAAGCAAAAGATCACTTATGTATTTTACATGGATGATCTTAAGATCAATGCTAGAAATCAAGAGAAACTACATCTAGCTCTAGACATTGTCAAAAAGTACACTCAAGAGATTAGAATGGAGTTCGGGTTAGAGAAATGCGCCAAGGTAAATTTGAAGAAAGGAAAACTTAATGGCATCCCCGAAGATCCTGAGCTCGTCGACAGAAGTGCGAGTCGAAGCATAGGTTCGACGCACTGGGTGCGAGTCGAAGCATAAGTTCGACGCACTGGGTGCGAGTCGAAGCATAGATTGAATAAAGCGCATCCCGAGAGAGAGCGAAAGGTAGAGCAGTAAGAAAGAAGGAAGGTACGCGGGAGAGAAAGAGAGAGAGTGAGTGAGAGAGAGAATGGCGTCAGGCGTTGCGAGCCCGTGGCACGTACAGAGGGCCCAGAGACAGCGTGGCAACCCAACCGAACCTTGTTGATTGGCTCAGTTTTCTTTCGGCACGATTCCATAGATAAAGGAATGTATTATTATTTTAACAATCACCCACTCCGCTCACTTGTTTCACTCCACTACTAAACCATCGCTCTCATCGCTATCACCCCCCTCCCCGTCGCACAAATACATTTCCCTGTTCACCAGAATTTATCGTGATTGAAATTTTAGATAAATAATATTCGATGCTTGATTCACACCTTTCTCATCATATATTATATAATTTTCTCACTTAATTGCCTGTGTTTTTCTGTTACTCATATATTGATGTATGCAGATTTTTTTCAGTGGTGATTCCTTCCGGCTCGAAGTGACCAAATGTTAACTTTACGATTGTTCTGCGGGAGATGGGTGTGGTCGACCAAATAAATTCTTCTTTTATTTGAACTCTCTTTTTTATTTCACTGACTCTAAACGTACAAAATAAGAATGTAATTTTATGTTATAAACAAAACTAAACGGTAGCGTCTTCTCTTCGTGCTTGACGGCAGAGAACAGAACTGTTGAGAGCAGCGATGGTCGACGTGACTTTTCCAGTATGCCCCGCCGCCAGGAGGGGCGCTGCTAGGCTTGCTTTTGAGCGAACAGATCTTTTTCGCAAATTAAAAATAATCAACCTCAACACCTTCAGAAGACTTTAGTAGATGTCTGGGATGATTATTTTTAATTTGAAATTTTTTGGCTCTTATAGTTGCAGGCAGCTGAGATGAGTTTTGATAAATGTACTAGGGGTAATTTTTTGGGGTTGCTCAAAGTTATAGTGAGGATGAGGATATAAACTGAAGTCTGGGCAAGGTGCCTGGAATGGCTATTTTTCATTTCAAATTTTTTCCCCGTTTTAGTTAAAGGCAGCTCAGAAGGGGTTTGTTTAATGTACTAGGGTTGGTTTTATGGGGTTCTTGAATATCATTATAGATATAACGTTATGAAATAGAATCTTGCGTAGGTGTCTACAGTGACTATTTTTGCTTTGAAATTTGTTGACTGCTTTAGTTGAAAGCAGCTGAGACGGAATTCGTTAAATGTACTAGGAGTGCTTTTTAAAGCTTTTGAATATTATCGTAGCGATCGGAATATCTAATTATGTGTTGGAAAAGTGTGTGGGGTAATTATTTAAAAATTTTAATTTTTTATTCGTTCAAGTTGAAGATAGCTCAGACAGGGTTCGATGAAAGTACTAGGGTAGTTTTTTGATGCTGTATAATATTATTGTAGGAATTACAATATCTGCTGGAGCCTTGGAAAGGTGTCTGGAGTAACAATTTTCAATTTGAAATTTCGTTGTTGCTTTAGTTTAATGAAACTGAGACGGCGTTCGTTAAATGTACTAGGGGTGATTTTTTGGGCTGTCTAATATTATTGTAGAGATAGAGATATCAACTAGGTCTTTTACAGAATTTAAGATAATTTTACGGAAATCAAGACAGTTCAACTCAATTCAAGAGAAATCTACAGATTGCACGAGAATTCTGCCGGACTCAAGAGAATTCTACTAAATTCAAGAGAATTATGCTCAACTCAAGAGAATTCTGCCAAACGTAAGAGAATTCTAATTAATTGAAGAGAATTCTACGGACTTCAAGAGAATCACACAGATTTTAAAAGAATGCATAAATAAAGAGAATTCTACTGTATTTACGAGACATTTATACAAAATTCCAGAGAATTATGATTAATTCAACAAAATTCTGCCTAGCTCTAGAGAATTCTCTTGAATTCGAAAGAATTTGGCTGATTTCAAGAATATTCTGCTGAATTCGAAAGAGAATTCTGCCAAACCTAGGGAATTCTACTGAATTTAAGAGAATTAAACAAAGTTGAAGAGAATTTTACATATTTCAAGAAAATTCTACTTTTAAGAGAATTCTGCCAAGCATAGGGGAATTCTACTGCATTGAAGAGAATTAAGCAAAGTTTAAGAGAATTTTACATATTTCAAGTGATTTCACTGAATTCAAGAGAATTCTGCTGAAATCAAAAGAGTCCCACAGAATTAGAGAAAATTTTTCTGATTTTAAGAAAATTCTAATGGATTCAGAAGAATTCTTCACAATTCAGGAGAATTCTACAGAGTTCTTGAAAATTCTACAGAATTCAAGGGAATTTTTTCAGAATTCATGAGAATGTTGTCTAATTTGGTTGATTGTGGAAAATATATTTTTCAATTTTTGTATCTCGTTGACGTGTGAAGTTACACCAGAGAGACACAACCTGCTGGAAAAGCGAACGGAGGAGAAATTATACGAACTGAATTGTTAATTACTCGGTAATTATTAACTTTAGCAAAATTTTTTTTGGATTATTTTTGACGCAATTTTTTTGTTAGAATTCAAAAATACAAAAATGTTGTTTGAAAACTGAGATACACTGTATATTAATACAGAATTAAATGTTTAAATGAATTATTCAATAGCATTTTATGATATTTTAAATTCTTCCGCCCTAATATTTCAAACTATAAATGTATGGGTACTAAAATGCGTTTATCAATATCTTCTGGATAGTATTAGAAATATATTTATTATGATTGTCTGAAATTTGACATAAAAAAACTACACAATTTACAAAAACAAAATTTCCAGAAGTTAAAACGAAACGGAATATCCATGTCATAAAATGTGAAGATGACCGAAATAAAATACTTTTCTTTGTCTTCTTTATGTTCTGTCAATGCTTCTCTTCTGTCAATTTTATCTTTGGTATGTCTTTTACGTCCATTACACAGTCGTACACTAAAGGTTCTGGATTTTGATTTTTAGATATACATAAACCTGTAGAAGAAAAATTTCAATTAGCTGATTGTACGTGCGTTATACTTTTTGCATGTATGATTATAGTATTATATATTATTTCTAATACGTTAGTTTTTTAAATACAAAAATTTATTGTTTTTTGTATAAAAAATCATAATTTTGTTCAATCTTTTTATAGAAATTGATAGATAAAGTAGAAAAGTGTCATATATTTACCAGCCGCGACAGCATCCTTTCTCTTGTGGTATACATAATGCCCTTGCCAACGACAACGACACTGTGGACCAGGGTCATGTTCGATCTCTTTATGCAACAAGGGCTTTTTATAGATACATCTATCTGTGAATAAAATTAAACATATTCGTTAGCAACTGCCAATTGACTATTTAATTAAATTATCAGATTTAAATTAATAAACAGAGGCTTTTTTTATTGAAAACACATATTGAGAAGTAATTGTAGTTCAGTGTTTGTCCATTTATGAGCAAATATTAAGAAAGATTAACCGTAAAAAAATAACATAATATACATAGTTAACAAAAAAGAAGTATGTTTTGTTTTCGGAACAAGAATAAGGAAATAATGTGTTTTTTGGTGGAAATAAAAACTCTAAAACGTTTTAATCTGTTTCCCTCAATTCGTCAAGTTAAAACAAATTTTTGGACACAAGAACCATTCAAACCCATTAATGCCCAAAGTGACCAAAATTTTTCACCGATTTCGACTGGATAACTTTTGATGAAAACGCACTAGAAAAAAAAATGAAATACATATTCTGATGCTTTCGGGATCGCTCTTTCCGAATCTGGTGACGAAATTGACGAAAAATTATTCCTTATGCCCTTTTCTTGCCATTTTTTTAAAAAAGTCAGTTTTTTTCCATTTTGTTTCCTTTAATCATAAAAATGACCCTGATAACCCTGATATTATATTTTCATTTCAACGAGTTATTTCGAAAATTGGCCTCAAATTCTGGGCCCAAAGTATTTTTGGGCCTTATGAGTCCCAAAACATGTTAAATAGTAGAAAAAATCTCATTTTTGATTTCAGATTCGGAATCTACGGAAAATTTCATGTGGGAATACAGGAACTCAAAATTCAATTTTTGGGCCTTACGCACACTATTGCAGACCTGCCCAACTCGGGGAAATTCCCTTAGGGAACACATGTTCCGCGTCCCCTACTCTTTCTCCTGAAGTGGTAGACGCATGCGCGTGGTAGACGCGTACGTCACAGAGGAGAGATTCTCGCAAGCGTTTACCACCACTCCCGCTCTCTAGGAGAAAGAGTGGGGGACGCGGAACATGTGTTCCCGGAGGGAATTTCCCCGATTTGGGCAGGTCTGCAATAGTGTACGTAAGGCCCAAAAATTGAATTTTGAGTTCATGTATTCTTACATGAAATTTTCCGTAGATTCCGAATCTGAAATCAAAAATGAGATTTTTTCTACTATTTAACATGTTTTGGGACTCATAAGGACCAAAAATACTTTGGGCCCAGAATTTGAGGCCAATTTTCGAAATAACTCGTTGAAATGAAAAACTTTTGTTTGAAGTATTGTTTGAAAAAAGCACTCCCAACGAAGAATCCACACGGTGTCAGAAACACTCATTATGTCACATTTAAATGGTCGCCATATTGGAATCATCGATTTCCAACAATTTTTTCAAGTGCATATATTTCAAGGAAAATTATCGATGACCAAATTTGAATACTTTCCAGCACCATATGACAACGTTATCAGGGTCATTTTTATGATTAAAGGAAAAAAAATTGACTTTTTTTCAAAAAATGGCAAAAAAAGGGCATAAGGAATAATTTTTCGTCAATTTCGTCACCAGATTCGGAAAGAGCGATCCCGAAAGCATCAGAATATGCATTTCATTTTTTTTTCTAGTTCGTTTTCATCAAAAGTTATCCAGTCGAAATCGGTGAAAAATTTTGGTCACTTTGGGCATTAATGGGTTAAGCCATTTTTTGAAAAGATTGAAAAATGAAAACTAAGCAATTTTTATCTTTAATCACCTCAAAATGAGTAATAAAAAGGAGCTAGTTTTTGTTAACTAGATACTTCTTTTGGTAACGATACCCGAATGAAGTAACGTTTAAAATAAGTAACGAATTAGTAATGAGTAGCATGTTTTCATTAACATATCACCTAAAAAGACCGTGACCTTCTTAGTTACGTTCGAATTATAGTTCACTAGTATCTTTTTTTTGAAACCATACATTTCATTTTTTTGCCTAATTTAATGCACGGTGACTCACAGAATACAAATAATTTGTTTATTGATCCATTTAATTGTTGTGCTAAATTTGATATCAAAATTGAAAAAAAGTGTAATTAAAGGTCAAAAGAATTATAAGCATTTTTAAACAGATTCTATCGCAAAATATTTAAATTTCTAGTATTATCAGATTTTAAGTGCCTTTGCTGATCATATTAGGTGAAATATAGTAATATAAATGTTTATAAACAATGCTGAGAATGTTGTACATAATATTTATAATTAGTTGTCTCTAATAATATTTATTGGAAGATTTTTAATAATATTTGTGACTAACGTGGACTCTTAATATAGTCTCAAGCTTTTTAAATAAAAAGAACGATTTCATTCTACGTCTTACTGCCAAATCTTTGAACTTGTTTATCCTAATTGCTTGCAAACATTTATATTATTATGGTTGACCAGTTATTTTTTAATAATAATTTTTTAATAATATGAAATAAATGACAAGAATGCTATGATATGGTGAAACCTGTATATGCAGTCACTCATACACAATGAAAAATCAAAAATCATTGAAACACTTAAAACTAGTTCACCATACTTTATTTCTCTTCCGCTAATATAACCTATTTACAAGTCACTGCTTTAAATTGGAAGAACAAAAATAATTCATTCTATGATTAACAATTCAAAAAGAAAAAAAAATAGAGTATTTAAAGACGTTTTTACATTTTGTTTTAATTGAATCTAAAAATCAACTTTTTTCAAAAGGTCTTAAGGACTTTTTTGCATTTCAAATTATTAAATTATAGGTTAATATTTTAAAGGAACAAATGTTGTGAACTGAATTAAATTTTCTTGGACTTACGCTTAGCCCCCGGCCATGTAAGGTTTTTTAGAGACTTCTTACATTCCATTATATAAAATAAGTAGCAGAGGAAGAATATAATTAAAAGTCGCATTTCTCTTAATACCCAAATACTCGTAATGAAGTGTTTTTAAGCTGTATTGCCGAATAACTAAACATTCCTTTAGTGATCTTGCTCTATGTATGTCAAGTTCCCCTCCACTTTTTTATGAAGAATGTGGAATGCGACACAGAAAACGAACTGATAAAGTTTTTCACTATGTTCTATCTAGACTGAATTCGTGAGTTTGAAAATTTTTAAAGTTGCTGCGCCAGGGAGAAGCGGCGGAGCCTTTTTTTCTAAAGGGTGGAAGGGGCATAGACATATAATAGTAAATGGTACAATTTGTACATAGTATAATAATACTATACTATGTAAAAATTTCAACGTATTATTATTATTATACCATTGAGCCATTTCCCTTGCGGGGTAGGCGTGACTTGCTCGGTGTGGAAGGGAGTAATGTGGGGTAGGGGGTATAGATTTTTTTAGATTTATCTAGAATTCTCGTGTTATCTATTTAAATGACACGTTTGTTCCGCAACACTGCTCCGACCCAGGTTGCTGATAAATTTCTCTAGCGACCACCCCAAGTGAAGAGCCTTACAAAGTTATCATGTAAGGCTTTCCACTCGGGCTCATTAGTATCCAAGGTCTTTTTGTTTCAGGCGTCATTCACTCTATTGTCACTCTGTTTACAAACTATTTGCGGCCACACTTTTCTGTCCTGGCTTACTACTCTAGCTTCCTTCATGTCCATGCATTTTTTCATGCAAGCTCTTGTGTTTCTATGGCTTCTTATGTTTCTTCGGATTAATGTCTCATTCACAGATTCTAACTATCCTTCCAGCGGGCTACCTCTGGGCATTCTGCCATTTACTTTACCTTTATACACTTGTTTCGTCAGTCGTTCATCTTTCCTTCTTTCAACATGTCCGAACCAGCGGCCTTACCGTTTTTTAAGTTTTTAATTATATCTCTACCTTCAGTGACACAGACTTTTTCATTTGGGTTTTCTAATGCATTATGTTTTATGTCGCAGTTTTGTTGCCATATATCTTCACCTCCTAGTAATTCTTTAACAGAGTCTTTTAAAGCATCTACTATCCCGTCTGTATCATATAGCATTTCACCTTGGCTCATGCTGACTAACTTTGTACTTATACTTTACTTCATCTCTTCATATAATAGTTTCATGGTTCCTTGCAAGTTGCTTTGTCATTTCTTCTCTCCTTCTGTTCTGATTTTCTCTTTACTTTCCTTGATTAGTCGTTTAACTTTCCTCTTTTTGTGTCTGTAATCATTTTCAAGTCTATTTCTCTCCTCATCGCGAATACCTGTGATGATCAACGTTCTCTTGTACGTTTCTTTCTTTTCTTGTCGGGCTGCCTCAATTCCATCATTCCACCATGCATCACCAGATTTTCTTCCTACAGCCGCCGTACCACAGACTTCGATAGCAGTTTTAAGAATGATATCCCGTAAAATGGTCGATTTCCCATAATTGAATCAAGGCTTTAGGTTTGTTTCAATAAAAGAAATAATTATTTATTTCAAAACAATATTAATTAAGGCAAAAATATATTTGTCTGATAAAAATAGTTGCTCCATTTATAGCAATGAAGCATTTCTTTAGATAAAGAAAATATTGTGTTTACGTAAACACATATTTCTTTAGTTGAAGGAAATGTTTCATTTAATTAGTAAAATTCAATAATCATTCAGAACAATTAAACATTAATTTCAAAGAAATGATTATTTTATTAAATCAAACTTTCATTCATTTGGTTGGAAGAATTTTTTCTTTTAATATAGAATACGAAGGAGACTATTTCAAACAAATATTTCTTCAAATCAAAAAAATATTTCACTAAGATAAATGCATATCCATTCAACTGAAATAGATACTTCCAATTTATATAATAATTCAACAACCATGTTTTTGATTTTAGTTAGAAGGCAATGCTTTTAAAATAAAACAGACTAGGTCGCGTCAACAATGTCTCAATATGACCTTCTTACCGTTTCAATAGAATTAAAAATGTTACACCATCGCGTAATTTTCTACTAATCTTTGGTGGCTCATTTTTCGCTAATAAAATCTGTAAAATTTCACTTGTAATTAGTTAAATTTTACCCATTTTTATTCAGAGAGCAAAACAGAATCATTATTTAATCACAGCGTTATAAACAATATATTTTTCATTAATCTCCGCTCCTCTACAAGCCACAATTTTCAAGTTATCAAAAAATGTGCTATTACAATGATGAGCGGTTTAAAAAAAACTTTAACTCACTGCTTATGATGCTAAAACTTTTTAATATTACGTTAACCCTGAAAATTACATGGGTAACCCTAAGTTACATGGGTACATTTGACAATATAAATTCACGTCTTTCTTTGATAAAAGGAGAGATACAATAATTCTATCTTTTCCTGTCCCTCAGTCGAAAATGAGAAGTGTCACATCTACTGGAAGTTCATATTCTCCACAACTGTTTCTGGTGCGCACTCGCGGTCTGACATAGTTCTCCTTGACTTCGAGAAACGAACAATGTTCGTTATCGAATTTTAGGCACCAGCTGACAATAAAGTCATAGCCAGGGCACTGTGGTGTCCATGAATTATATTATTAAAACAACTGATTGTACTATTGTAAAACTTGGTAAATATCTTCATTGTAGTAACACATAACAAGTTCCATAGTAGAAAGTAGGTTATATTATTGTAAGCCGGAGCAAACCAATATTATGCACTCGAAAAATCGTTTTAACAGATGTCCACACATACACATGATGAGGCAAATTTTGGAGTCACGTAGGAAATAAATAATGAACCACTTTAAAATTTCTGCTTAAGAATCGTAAAGTTAGACTAAAAAACTACAATTTCCAAAATTGATATTTTAATTTGAATGCAATATACACTACATATGCACAATAAAATTAAAAAGAGAAGTTTTTTTTTTCTCTCTCTTGTCGGAAAGTCGGAAGATTTATTTTTGGTTTCAAGAGATATAATCTCGATATTGATAATGTAACTAAATGTTTTATACTTTTCTAAGCAATAGGTTTGGTGATATAAATGTGCAAGTAAGTCATTTTCGTTAAAAAATAATTTGTTTGTAACGCTGTAAATTGCAAATGGTCCATCCTACGAAAAAACTGCTTGAGGCAAAAAAGTGTTATTTTTTCCCAGAGATGCTAAGACTGATTTCATAAAAAAATCAGTGAATAATGAATGATATTGTTAAAGAGAATTGTTGAAAAAAAATTGGCTAGGACTTCTAAGAAGTAACCAAGATATTCGTAATCTCGGGAACATATTAGCGCATACAGCAGTCTTTCTCTCTGGTCTTTTGACCAACTACCTGTTGTAGGTATTTACTTCGGAGAATTTTTCTATTTTAGGTTCATCAGGATTTTAAATTATGTGAATTGTTTGAATTGAATACGTATAATATTAACAATGTTAATTATGACCTAAACTGAATGAATGCAGTTTTTCATGTAGGAAAACATGCATTACAATAAAATGAAGTACGAACTACTTTATTGCACTTGCGCCGTGTTTCGGCCAAAGAAATATTTGATTCAATCAAAGGGATATTTTTTTGCTTCTAATATTCAAGAATTTGACGTGAAGAAAGTTTAAAGAAATATTCATTCTCATTCATGGCACATTCATTTGGATTATTTTTGTCACTTGGTGCAAGTAACCTTTTCTTCAGTGCATGTGTATTGTAAGCGCCAACTTTTAGGCTCAGTTGTCTAAAGATCTTAATTAGTTATTTTTAATCGATAATTAAGATAAGTAATTAATAAAAGGGGTTTCTCATGGAGAAGGAATAAGATTCTGTTTACAATCAGTGTTCTTTCATTCACTTATGCCTGCGCTATGCTATTTTTACAAAACAGGTCCCTAGTTTGTAGCTAACCTCATCTTTAATTACTATGTAGAATTATTATATTATTATATCTACTATCAGAGGAATTTCTTCATACAAAGTCTTTTCTCAAAATCTCGGATTTCTCTCAGAGGAGAACTTTGGCAAAAAAATTATATACACTAAAATCTCAAGATTCTGCACACAGGGCAGTCTAAATGCATATCCTCTTTTACTTCATTAAATCATACCTTGATTCGAAACAAAATCAAGGAATCGCTATTCTACACATCATAGAAACTCGTAAAAATGATTATTTTTCTATGGGGGTTTCAAGGTGTTCTTCAAATTGTCTTAAATATCTACGAAGTTAGAGGATTTCCTTCCTTTATAAATATCACGTATTGTCTAGAACGTTTAGGGTTTTCTCATTAACCCAAAACCACAAGTCAAAACAATCTAAATTATTTTATAAATTGGCACTATGGCACATAAAGGATAATCCTATAATATTCTAATTCTCGGTTAAGCACTGCTTATTACTTTATGACCTCTCAATCAGGTATGTCCGCCTCAATCCGGCGAGGTCTTCATACCTCGTCTGATACCTCTTTTTCTTTTGATTCTCCTTGGCTATGACGTTTTTGTCAGCTGGTGCCTAAAATTCGATAACGAACATGGTTCGTTTCTCGAAGTCAAGGAGAACTATGTCAGACCGCGAGTGCGCATCAGAAACAGTTGTGGAGAATATGAAGTTCCAGTAGATGTGAAACTTCTCATTTTCGACTGAGGGACAGGAAAAGATAGAATTATTGTATCTCTCCTTTTATCAAAGAAAGACGTGAATTTATATTGACGAAGAGATAGAAAAAGATTGACGTTGATAGAAGCAGGATAGGATGAGATGGAAAAAATGAGATTTGAAAAGAAAGACGTGAATTTATAGAGGCAAAAATATAGCAAGAGACTGAAGCGGATAGATCGAGGATAAGAAGAGATAGGAAAAAGGAGATTGAAAAAGATAAAGGGAGTTTAGATTGATTGAGAGATAGAAAAATATTGACGTTGATAGAAGGAGGATAGGATGAGATAGAACAGAGAGGATTGAAAAAGATAGTCGCGAATTTAGATTGACAAAGAGACAGAATGGTATACATTTTCTCTATCTATTTCGATCATAAAGATTCAAAATGATTCAAAAGGATAGGATCTCTATATTTTTACTTCCAACAGGGTGGTAAAACAATTTCCAAAATATGTTTTACCGCGCAGTAAAATCCACCGGAAACGGTTCTTACGGCCCTGAATGAGAGCCTGGATTTTATGTTACCTTCAGTCCCAAAATTGACATTAAATCCAGGTTTGACTGTATTCCATTTTCATAAACTTATCTTCTGGATTAAGAAATGATCTTTTGGGTTGAACTCTTTTGTGTCTTTTGGAAAGTTGCCTCAAAGATTGCATATGTAGAATGCTGACTGAGCTAGTTTTGTTAACTAGATACTTCTTTTGGTAACGATACCCGAACGAAGTGATATTTGAAATAAGTAACGAATTAGTAATAAGGAGCTTTTCTTCATTATTAAAATTACATACAGAGATCGTTACCTTTTTAGTTGCCTTCGAATTATAGTTCACCAGTATTTTTTTTATCCATACATTAAATTTGTTTGCCTTTGCAAAGATTTTTTCATTTTTATCAAATGAACAGATGGAAAAGTCTCAATGCTGAATACTTTTCCCAAACTTAAAAAAATTATCATTATATCACTATGACGGGCAGCACATTCTTTACTAAAAAATTGTTGGCGCTTAAATAACTACTGAGGTAAACTTTATATATTCTTAATATAATGCACGTTGCCTCAGAGTATACAAATAATTTGCTTATTGATCAACTTAATTGTTTTAATAAATTTGATATCGAAATGAATAAAAAGTGTTTTTATAGGTAAAAAACATTATAAGCATTATCATAAATAGATCCTAACGCAAAATAATTAAATTTCTGGTATACATACCACGCTGAAAAAACCAGTTCTCATCAGATCACTGAAGTTAAGCAGCGTTGGGCGCGGTTAGTACTTGGATGGGTGACCATTCGAGAAACCTGAGTGCTGTTGGCACATCGTGGGTGTGGTGAGCCCACACTTGTAGTTATTTACTACAAGAAACTATCCACCTTGAAACACTACCCGAATCGGGTAGTGTCACGCCTACCCTGAAAGGGAAATGGCTTAATGGTATACATACATACATCAAATTTTAATTGCCTTTGCTGATAATATTGAGTGAAATATCATAATATAAATATTTATAACCAATGCTAAGAATCTTATAATTATTACTCATGATCAGTTGTTTAGAAAAATATTTATTATCATTTTTTTAATAATATTTGTGACTAACTTATACTCTTATCGTAGTCTGAAGCTTTTAAATAGAAAGAATGATTTTATTCTACGTCTTACTGACAAATCTTTGAATTTACTTAACCTAATTAAAAATAATTTGAGATATATTTTCATTTTGAAAGATTTTCCCAAGTTTTTAAAAAATTTGAAATTTGAAAAGATTTGAAGAAACTTGAAAACACATTTTTTTTAAGATTTCTAAAAAAACTTATATATTGTTTTGAAGGATTTAAAAAAGTTTTGATCACTTTAAAAATTTGTTAAGATTCATGGGTAAATGTAATTTGAAAAAAAACATTAATTATAAAAGCATATTTGAAAATATTTTTAAATATTTTCAACAGGTTACCAAATTTTCAAAAAATAATTTTAAATATTTCAAAGCGAATATAAGAGAGAGAAAATATCGACCGTGGGAATAGAATCTTCGACTCCGATTCCTCCCTTTATGAAAGCCCGCGAATATTTGAAATTTGATTTAAGTTAATACTTAATTTTAATTAAAACACATAATTAATTTTAATCTAAATTAATAATTAATAAATGAATGTTAATATCAATCAAAATAAATAATTCATTGAATCTAATATTATTTGAAATTAATATTCACCCAAATTTATTGGTATGTATGCAATCGAACAAAATATCGATTGTACAAAATAGCATTTGGCCAAAAAGTGGTATAGTTTGTGCTACTCAGTTCAGACCTCACGCACGACCGTCTTGTCAACACTTTTACCCAGTCTGAACTGAGTAGCACAAACTATACCACTTTTTGGCCAAATGCTA
>CAKNYM010046626.1:950-19506 GCA_932195095.1 Andricus curvator
TTTTAAACAATAAACATTCCAAGTTGAATGAATTGTCAATTGTAAATATTGAAAATTGAAGTATTTTGAATTTAAATCGTTAAAATTGAAGAGTCATCAATTGTAAATCTTCAAAAATGAATCAATAAAAGAAATTACCACATCTTTCTGAATTATAAACATTAGGAATTAAGAAGCTTTTCAATTGCAAATCTATAAAATTGAAGAATTTTCAATTGCAAATCTATAAAATTGAAAAAATTTCAATTGTAAATCTTCAAAGTTGTACTATTGCAAACAAAAATTTAATTAAAGAATTTTCAATTTGTGAATCTTCAAAATGAAAGAATTTTCCATCGTAAATCTTCAAAATTGAACTACATACCTATTAGCAAAAAGCGTTGGAAATTACATAATTTTAAACAATAAACATTCCAAATTAATGAATTGTTAATTGTAAATATTGAAAATTGAAGTATTTTTGATTTAAATCCTTAAAATTTAAGAGTTTTCAGTTGTAAATCTTCAAAAATGAACTATTGAAAAACAACATTCAAAATCAGATCTTTCTAAATTAGACACATTAAAAATTGAAGAATTTTCGATTACAAGTCTATAAAATTGAATGAATTTGAATTTCAAGTCTTCAAAATTGTACTATTTTGAGAAAAATTTGAATTGAAGAATCCTCAATTGTAAATCTGCAAAATTGAAGAATTTTCCATTGCAAATCTTGAAAGTTCAACTACATACCTATTCCAAAAGAACGTTGAAAATTACATAATTTTAAACAATAATCATTCGAAATTAATGAATCGTCAATTGTAAATATTGAAAATTGATGTATTTTGAATTTAAATCGTTAAAATTGAAAAGTTTTCAGTAGTAAATCTTCAAAAATGAACCATTAAAAGAAATGACTACATCTTTCAGAATTATACACATTAGGAATTGAAGAATTTTCAATTGCAAATCTATAAAATTGAACAAATTTCAATTTTAAATCTTCAAAATTGTACTATTTCAAATAAAATTTCATTTAAAGAATTTCCAATTTGGAAATTAAAGAATTTTCCATTGTGAATCTTCAAAATTGAACTACACACCTATTAAAAAAAGCGTTAAAAATTACATAAATTTAAACAATAATCATTCCAAATTAATGAATCGTCAATTGTATATATTAAAAATTAATGTATTTTGAATTTAAATCCTATAAATTGAAGAGTTTTCAATTGTAAATCTTCAAAAATGAACTTGAAAAAAAAATTCCAAATCAGATCTTTCTGAACATTAGAAATTGAAGAATTTTCAATTGCAAATCTATAAAATTGAATAAATTTCAATTTTAAGTCTTCAAAATTGTACTATTTTGAGAAAAATTTCAATTGAAGAAACCTTAATTGTAAATTTACAAAATTGGAGAATTTTCCATTGTAAATCTAAAAAACTGAACTACATGCCTATTCCAAAAGAGCGTTGAAAATTACATCATTTTAAATTATAAACATTCCAAATTAATGAATCTTCTACTGTAAATCTTGAAAATTGACGTATTTCAAATTCAAAATCGTGAAGATTGAAGAATTTTTAATTGTAAATCTTAGAACTTGAATTATATATTCCAAACAAATATTCAAAATTACATTCCTACCTTTCAAAATATAAATCCTCAAATTTAATAATTTTCCATTCTGTTTCTTCAAAATTCAAGAATATTCATACGTAGCTTTTAAAAATGGTAAATCGTTGGATTGTGAACACTTAAAATTAAAGAGTTTTTAATTTAAGAAATTTACAATAAAAAATTCTGTAACTCTGATGATAACATTTTTAAATTTTTTTCAATTTGTAAGATTAGGATTTGAAAACTCTTGACTATTGATCTATAAAATCATTTAAATTTAAGCATTTTCATTTCTACATCTTTAAAATTGATAACTTTTCAATTGTAAATATTAAAAATTGAACAATTAAAAAAAAATTTTCAAAATTGATGATTTTAAACTGTAAAAATGCAAAATTAAACAAACTGGTGAATTTTCAGTTGTAAGTATCTTCAAAATGGATCAGTGTCAAAAATGGGAAAAATCAGAAACATTTAGAATTCCAGAAGAACTCAGAAAAATATTTATTTTAAATTAAAGAAACCGTTTCCTTAACAATTTTTTTTTCATTTAACCAAAAATAACTTCAAAATGAAGAAAATCATTTTAAATTAGAGAACATTTTTTATTGGAACAAAAAAACCATTCCTGTGAACCACAGTTGAATCAAAGGAACTTTTCATGAAAATGAAATGTAAATAAAAATGCTTGAAAATTAGTTTTTCTTATTTGTAAATTAATTTTTAAAACTTCAAAGTTAAGTATTTTTTATGTTTGATTGAACATTAATCTTCTTCAGTTGAAAATTAAACTATATGTTTAAAAATTATGTATTTTGTTGAAACTTTGTCTTTTGTGGTAGAATATTAATCTTTAGGTGACTAATTCAATTTTTCGGTTGAAAATTCAATTATCAGATTAAAAATTAAAATATTTGGCTGAAAATTCATGTATTTTGTTAAAAATTATTCTTTTTTTGGTACAAAATTAATCTTTTTGTTCGAAAATTCATTTCTTCGGTTGAAATTAGTTTTTTATAGACAATTAATTTTTTTAACTACATATTTAACTAAATTTTTTGTCGTAATTTTTTTTTTTTGGTTGAAATTCAACCATTTCGTTAAAAATTTATTTTATTTGCGTGAAAACTTATTTCTCTAGCTGAAAATTAAACTTTTGTATGTTTTGTTGAAAATTTATCTTATTAATTGAAAATTCATCTATTTTTTTGAAAATTAGTCTTTTTTGGTAGAAAATTAGTCTTTTGGGCTGAAAATTCATCTATTAGGTTGCCAAAACCATTAAAAACTAAAATATTTTGTTAAAAATTCACGCATTTTGTTAAAAATTACTCAGTTTTGGTAGAAAATTAAACTTTTTGGTTGAAATTTTATTTTTTTGGTTGAAAGTTTTTTTTAAATTTAAATATTCCATTTTTTGTCGAAATTTTTTTTATAGACATTTAATCTTTTTTGTTTAAGTCTTTCATCTGTGTGGTTGAAAATTCAACTTTTTCGTTGTAAATTTATTTAATTTACTTAAAATCTTATTTCTCTAACTTAAAATTAATCCGTTCTATTTTTTGTTGAAAATCCATGTTTTTTAGTAGAAAATTCATCTATTTTATTCAAAATTTGTCTCTTTTTGGTAGAAAACTGTTTTTTTTTTCAGTTGAAAATTCACTTATTCTGTTCAAAATTCGTCTTCTTTCTTGGCTGAAAATTCAACTCTTTTGTTGGAAATTAGTATTTTTTAGTTTCATTTAACAGTCTTTTTATTGAAAATTAAAATATTTTGTGGTGGAAATATCAAATATTACACTTTTGTTTATCAAACATTCATAAGTTTGGTTGCAAATTTAACTGTTTTGTTCAAAATTGCCTTTTTCTTATGTTAAAATTAATTGTTTCAACTAAAAATGCAATAATAAAATTTTACGTTAATATATCTTAAATTTTTGTAAGTTATATTATGCACACAAATTTGACATTGTTTGTCATAAATAAAATGAGCTCTAATTAAAATCTGATAGAACAAAATCATAAAATTTACTCAAATCTTTTATCAAATTACTTTCAAAAAGTAGTAAAAAATACTTTGTTTTTGGACACATGGATTTTCTATAGCGTTTATTTGTTAAAAATATTACGCAGCAGTATTAATTTACCCTCCCCCTTCTATGTAAGAAATCTTAACATTTTTCGACCCCCCCCCCATTATCTGTTATGGCTGTGCATATATAAATTGAGAAAAGGTTATATAGAAGTGGGAAACGTGACAAACAGGAAAGTTTAATAAAACACCGCAATTGTTTAACTTTTTAACGTCACTATGTATTTTTCAACTTTATTCAAATAATAAGAAGATGATATCGTGAAGGTTGTAAATAAACTACGTCACCTGCATAAAAATTACGCATTTGCAAGTTTTTGTTTCAAAATTGAAAAACGAGAATTATTTACACACTCATTCCATTTTAGGTAACTTTATTTCACTTAAAAAGAGTTACAGGAACGCCACCAATTTCGATTTAAAAAAAATCGTTTGTCAAACACTATATTCCATTTCGAAATTATAAAAATGATCAAAGTCACGAAACTCAAATCCAAGCGATTCTGAGTTCAACAAATTTAATTTAAAAGGTTTCGACAATTATTATTTTGAATTTCATCTTACAATTTCGAAATTTTTTATTTTTGGAACAATAATGTAGCACTTCATATTTAATATTATGTTAAATAAACTTACCACCATAGTTGAGGAAAAATACGTTTGTGAAAAGTATAGTGCTGATAACGATCTTCATTTTTTCTTTATTGATTCCATAAACGAAGACTGATAAATCTGAACCATTTTCACGCTTTATATACAATAATCACTATCTGCGATTACTTAAATTTACTATTGCATAACCATCAGAATAAGTAAGATATCAGCGCAAAAACAAACTGCCTGATGCGTGGCATCGGCAGTCTCATTCGCTGTAAATGGCGCGCTTTTTTAAAACTATCACATGCGTAAAGAAATTTTTTATAAGTGCAAGGTGAAATAATTATTTTATTGTACTCTTTAAAAATAAATGAATGATTTTAAATTCGAAGGAAGGAATGCCTTGTTTCACCAATGTGAATTTTAAATCATTCATGATATTTTGTTGTACTTCATGATTATTATATATTGTGAAAAATTAATTTGCATATTCAATCATTTCAAATAAGCGCGTGATCAACATCCAATGAGTCTGCTGGTGCATCGCATGCGCAGTGCGGTTGGAGAGCCAAATTGGGAGCATTGATTCGAACTCGCCATGCTACGCGCTTGACTCGTAAGTTTCCTCTCTATCGGAATACTCTCGGTTCTTCTTGCTACACTCTCTTCTCCCGTTTGCGCGCCCGCTCCCACACTCCACAGTTGGTAGCCGGCCGCCATAGCCTAAAGACTTGCTCGCGACTCGATGCGACTTGCATCTGTACAATGTTAAATAAATGCAGTGGAGTGAACTTCTGTGTCCATCCTTCAATTCAACACGCTCGTGCCCGTAGGAGCACTAACTTATGGAATCAGATAGATAATATCAATTCATGGGAATTCAACGCCCCACAATTATTACAACTACATATATCCATTTATCCTACACTTGTTGGCCCCAAATTATTACAACTACATATATCCATTTATCCTACACTTGTTGGCCCAATAAGACATCTTGCGACAGAACTAGGTATAAGCAAGGTTTATACAAGTAGGACGGGAAATGTTTCCAGTAACAAACTATGATACGACGCTATGTGCCGCAAGGCAAAGAAAAGCTTGGCTGGGATTTTTCATGAGCGCAAATTTGTCTTGCGAAAGTCTGATGACTTATAGAACTGCTGAAAGAAATTATAATAAGTTGCTGTCTACTAAGAAAGCCACTTACGAAAAGCGACTGATAGACGAGTTATCCTCGTGAAAAGAAAAACCAACTTAAGATCACTTTAAGACCAGTTTCAAACCATGTTTGGTCTTTTTCTGGTCTTTTCCCTTCAGCCTATACCTGCCTCATTTTGAGGGCATTGAAATAGACACCACTCTCTCTCTCTGAAATAAGGATTGCTGTCTGTGCTGTATCAACAGATTAGCTGTACCTAAAGGTCCTAAAGAACCTGGGCTGATTTATGAGCATTTATGAGATCTAGAGGCTTCAACCAGTTTCCGTTATATTGATGGAACTCTGTCCCTCCCTCCATGGTTATGGTCCTGACTCGTGATGAGCCTAATAATGATGGGATATTGGGGGTTCAAACTGCCGGGGCAGGACTATAACTGCCTATACTGTGATCTTAAGTTGGTCTTTTTTTCACGAGGGTAGCTGCAGCACGTAGTTCTACTGATTTCTGGTCCATTATTAATGACCCTCGATTTAAGCCTCAAGCATCAAACGGCATCGACCCTGAAATATGGCATGTGTGTCTCATAGAGATCTTCCCTAGTAGGCTTGCGGACCTCGATTTCGCTTTAAGTACCTCCCACCCCTTGCTCGATAGTCACATAAATACAATGGAAATTAGGGACAGTCTAAAAAAATGTAAAGATGCAAAGGCTGCAGGGTGCGATGGTATCGATTACAGCTTTTATAAAAGGTTACCAGAAAGCCGCATTATATATATGGAGGTCTTAGTTAACAAAGCCATGGTGGGTGAAAACGTACCGAAGTTCTGGGGTAAATTATCCATGACTATGTTACATAAGAAGGGTGGTCCTGGGGACACTGAAAATTATAGACCCATCTCCCTTGTGAATTACATCGCTAAGATTTCCACGCAAATTTCGTCAGTAAGACTAACTGACTGGGCAAAGGAAAATAAAGTAATTCCGGAATTGAAATCTGGCTTGACGGCTGGGGGAGGGTGTCTTGACAACTTGCTTACTTTGCTAGCTATAATCCAGATTCACCTAAGGCACGCTAGATCTGCGGTGTACGCGGCTTTTATAGATTTTAAAAGTGCCTTCCCCTCGGTGGCTTATCATTTATTATGGCATAAATTACATAAAATCGGGGTTAGCACTAAGGTGATTAATGTGATGAGGAATGTTTATAAAGTCGCGTATGCAAGGAGTAGGGGTAATAATGGTCAAACTAGCTTGGTTAAGGTAACACAAGGCGTCTTGCAGGGTGAGGTTCTAAGCGTCTGCTGTTCTCCATTTTTATACATAATCTGGAAAAGTTCTTGATTGACCAGGGGTGTAGGGGTCTTGCTATAAACAGCTTAATTGAGGTCCTTTTACTCGCATATGCAGACGATCTTGTTGTGCTTTCTGACACTCCGACTGAGCTCGTACGGAAACTTCAAGCTTTGCGTTTATACTGTAAGCAAAATATGTTAAATGCGAATCTAGAAAAAACTGAGATTGTGATATTTCCCAAGAAGGGTAGATCTTCTGTAAACAAGTTTAAGTCCTTCAAATTCTTCGATGAAAAAGATAAGGTAGTGCACCAGTACCCGTATCTAGGCGTCCCACTTTCATACACTTGTAAGTTTTTAATCGCTCTCAATAAATTTTTAAGCTCAGCTAACTGCGATAAGTGCGTCTATGCGAATAATTAACAGCACCAAAGCTGATTCTTGGTCAAAGTACGTTAAACTTTTTGATAGTTTAGTAATAAGTACTCTTATGTATGGGGTGCACATTTGGGGTCAAGACCATTTAGATCTCCTAAGGGCCTGCTCCGTCTCCCTCCATGCACAGTGGCTGTGCATTGAGGGAGGACTGCATTGCACACCCAATTTTGAAGTTCGACTTGAAGCGGGTAGGCGTTGCCTCTCCTATATGATGCTTCGAAACTGTCTTCGCTGGAAAAAATATGAAGAATGGAAAGTGCTCGGTATCCAAGACAGTGTCTGTTGCACCTCATTGGATTGGCGAAGTCCGAGCAAGGAAAAGATGGTTCCAACTGGTTCGATCGGTTGAACCATTTTTTCAGAGAAGCCAACTTAGTCGAGCTGTGGGACTCTGCTACCTTAGAGGCACTCGCAGGAAGTAAAGATCTAATACTGCAGGAATACGAAGGATTTTTAATAAAAAGAGATCTTTTAGGGCGCGCCCAATCAAGAAGTCTGCAGATATGGCCTTACCTGCACTCACGAATGGGAGTTCAACCTTACCTCTTCAATAGAATGAATCTTCTCTATAAAAGAATTTTTGCACAAGTCCGCTTTATTAATGAGTATTCTAGACACATAATTATTGATCAGGTTTCATGTAACCTGCCTAAAGTTAAGCTGTGTCTATACTGTGGTGCAGCAAAAGATGATTTTCACCACTTCCTGGTCGACTGCCCTTGAATCATTTTGGAAGGACACTTTATCAACTTCAGATGTCGCTAACTCAAAAAAATTTGTTAAAATCAAAACAGAAATGTTAAAGAAGCATATTTTTTAAATGTGATAGATTTTGTCTTGATACACGGACGCCAAGTATAATTTTAACGCGTAAGTATGATTTTAGAATGGTAAGTTTCCTTCAGGTGCCAGTGGAACGTTTCCAAGGGGAGACCGCAGAACATTCTAGGGACATTCCAGGAACGTTGCGTGCTATGAGGGCATTAACTCATCCCCAGTTATTACCCTTTTGAACATTTCCAGATTGTTTCTGATTTCAAATTGTCCTGGTAAATTCCGCTCGATAATTCTTCTGGTTTTTCATCGGCTGCCGTGGAACGAATTTTACAGCCATGCGGCGCATCTCAAAATGTTGGCTCAAAATTTCCGAAAAAATGTGTTTGGAATCGCGAGATCTTCCTCTATCGTCCTCACTGTTACACGACGATGTGGATTAATTAACATTCGCAATTGTTCCATACTTTAGGGTATTTTGACTTTTGAGGGCCTTCTAGAGCAAGGGTCACTTCCTACTAAAGTATAAACTCATTTAAATTACCTGAGTCGCTTTTTAATCCGAGTATCACTCATAGATTCATCACCATACACTTTCTGAATTACAACAATGGTTTCTGAACATGAATGGCCGAGTTCTTTGCAAAATTAATTGTACATTTTTTGTTCGGTGTGTTCCGTCATACTGAAATTCGACGCGTACGTTATTAGAGGTTTACGAAACTGTGCACACTAGTCGACTAAAGGTTCGCAGGTCCGTGTCACTTAGTAGGTGCCTCAAAGAAGTGATCCCTGAATAGCCAATTCCTGTTTTTGACAATAGCACAACTAGGTAAAAAGTTAGAGCACAAGATCGGATACTTTCCGTAGAGACCTCGTATCGTTTCACACAAAAAATGCGTGTTGGATATACTTTAATGTAGTGCGGAGCGCGTGACGAGAATGTATTTCCTAAACCGGAAGAAGCTTTGACAAAAGAGAATTCCGAATTACCAAATTACATTTGTCAGCGGGGAAGTATAGAGACCGAGCGCGAAGCGCAATATCCGACAGACGTGTGCGCAACGCGCGATGAGAATATGCCTGCGCGACCGGAAGATTTTAGTTGAACGTCAATAAAATAAAAATTTAACTAAATTGTTCACTCAATTTGTTTAAAATTAAGAACGGTTTCAACTTCTTGAATTCAAATGCTCGCTAACAACAAAGCTTTTGGTGAATATTAAAGCAAACGATAAGAATAATTTGTATTTTCGTCTATGTTTGTGGGATGGTAGACAATAAACCATACCAAAATTCCATTTGATTTTACTTTTTTTTACTCTTGGATCAGTTGAATTGTACTTTCATGTTTTAATCAAACTTGAAATCGAACGCACTTAAACTTAATTCAATTTAGTATTTTCAATGTTTTTAATAAGCTAATTAACTAATTTAGAAAATTAAGAATTCCATTTTTTAAAAAAGCTTAACTGTATATCATATGTGCTTAGAAGTCACAAAATATGTGGGAATACTATGAAGCAAAAAATTCTTACAAAATGTTGATACCATGGCCTTCTTTTTCATACAGTGCAAAAACGTAAACCTTGGCGTTTTCTTCCGTGTATAAACATTCAATCACACTTGGGCCAAAGCAGTTAAGTATCCGTTACCTAACATCGGAACTATTTTATAAACAAGATCTCGCAATTTTATCTTATGAAAGTGGAAGATTAATTTCTTGAAGCTCCGGCACTGGAATCAGTGATCAATGAATCAGTGGTCCTTGCCTCTTTAATGTGCCTCTTCAACATCTCAGCATAATACGGGTAATTTTTTAAGGTGCTATCAGACTCCAGTGTCAAGAGTTCTTTCCTCTCCACAGAATACATAAGTTTATGGATCGGCATAATTAAAATAGCTAAGACACTCAATTCCCCAATGTTAATCTTCGTGTTTTTCATTTTCACAATTTCCAATTCACACCTCGGGTTCATCGAACAGAAATATTGGTATCTACTATCTGGATTCAAACTTTCTACATCGATAGTAATTTCTTTAGCAATTTTTCTCTTGACAATGTTGGCACTAAAATTAATAATAAAGTTAAAACGTTTATCAAACTTTTTCAGACGACGGATTAGGAAATTGAGATCTACCGATTGATTAATTATGTTTTCAAGCCATGTATAATCCTTACAATAGTACGGGGGCGTATAAATTTCCAGCAGGGTTTCCCCCTCAGAATTTTGAATATTTAAGTCAGCCCCAATCATTTCTAAAAGAGGTGTAAAGTATGCTTCAGATACATGATTGACATTTGCTCCTCTCTTTATGAGCATTTCTAGAATCATCTCATTCCGTACCAACAACATTCGTGTAGTACCGCGTTTATCAACAGTATTCACGTCAGCTCCATAATCGAGGAGAAGTCTATTTCTGGCCGAAATTCCTTTATGGAAACAGCAAAATGGAGTCGTTTAGAGTCAGAACAATCTTGCAAAACAGAAACTCCATTTTTCAAGAGCATTTTAGTGACTTTTACAAAATTCGTAAACCTTTCATGTGAATCAGGACTATTAGGGTTTATATTTGATGCTTTTTGTATGACGTCAAATAATGATGTTCTACCAGAACTGCAAGCGTAGTTGACGTCGGCACCATTATTTCAAAGACATTCGATAATATTTACATGTCTGCAAATAACTGAAAATTGCAAGGGAGACTGACAGGCAGATGATTTCACATTGAGATTCACCCCAAATTTAATCAGTTTCTTTACTATACTCGTATTATTCTTCACATTGACAATGCCAGTAGCTGCATGAAGAGCAGTCCAATCAAAATAATCTTTCTGATTAATATCAGCACCGCTTCTACAGAGAAAATCTAATAGATTCTCATGTCCATATAAAACTGAAGAATGTAGAATCGATTTGCGACTTAAATTTATGTTAATGTCGACTCCTTTAAATAACATGTCTCTGATTTTCAGTTCGTCTCCAATATGAGCTGCTTCAAGTCATGCGATTTTTTCTTCCGCGCGGATAGAAATTTCTGCCCCGTCTTCTCTTAACCGGCCCTAACCGGTCTCTAACCGGATTTTGTCCCCGGGTTGTAACCGACATCTAACCGCTATCTATCCGGCATCCTGGTTCTTAACTGGCTCCTAACCGAATTTCGTCCCCGGGTTGTAACCGTCACCTAACCGTCTTGTAACTGGGTCCTCATAATATTGCTCCCCGGTTCTAAACCGGCCCTAACCGGTCTCGAACCGGATTTAGTCCCCGGGTTGTAAAAGGTACCCAACCGGTTTCTATCCGGCTTTTCTCTATTTCGGGTTTTGATCGCCGGATAGAACCCGGTTAGGAACATATAGAGAGCACACGTGTGTCAATTGCCTTTTAGGAATCGGCTAGGGACCAGATAGAAACTAACTTCGGTCTTTGACAATATTTAATTTTTGTTTTCGATCGTCGCATACAACCCGGTTAGGACCGGTTAGAATATACAGCAGTGTCAAATACCTTTTAGGAACCAGCTATAGACCAATTAGAAACTAGCTTCGGTCTTTGGCAATATTTAATTTCTGTTCCCAAATTTCGGGTAAAACCCGGTTAGGACCAGTTAGAACACACACCAGTATCAAGTGCCTTTTAGGAACCGGTTAGAGACCAGCTAGAAACGAACTTCAGTCTGACAATATTTCTATTTTCGATCTCCGGATAGAACCCGGTTAGGACTGGTTAGGACACACACCAGTATCAAGTGCCTTTTAGGAATCGGTTGGAGACCAGTTAAAAACTAACTTCAGTCTTAGACAATATTTAATTTCTGTTTCCAAATTTCGGGTAGAACCCGGTTAGTAGATTTTTAAAACTTATTTTCTGTTACCATTCCCCATATAAGGACCGGTTAGCATCCGGTTACATTTCAGATATTGAAATTTAGACCAGTTTAGAACCGGTTAGAAATCACATGGCTTTTTACCCGGTCCCTATATGGTTTCTAAATGGTGTTTATCTGACATTTTAAACAGGATCACTAATACTTGATTTTGGGGTTTCAAATTATCCTAATTTTTTATTCAAAATCTTTAAGTCTGGAACAAGTTTGTAGTTTTCTATGCGAAACTATTGAAAAATCTCTAATTTTCAACAATTTTATTCAAAAACGTCATTTTCTTAGAACACTTGAGTTTTTCGCAAAAATTTGTCGTCCAATAAAGGAATTACGGACGAATTCGGAAAATTTTCAACCTTTCATGTTAAAAATGGTTTGATCTGTAACAGATTTAAAGTTCTTTATGTATATGGGGCATAATTTCTGAAGTGTACCCACCTCTAAAATGAAAGTTGTCCGATCGGGCTAAAAATTGGCCCAATTGTAGTCCTATTAGATAGTACTCCTCACACCAAAAATTAATTAATTTTGATAATTATTTATCAAAGTGGAGGGGGTACAATTTTTGGGTTTTTCAAGCAAAGCCTTAGTTTCAAACGTTTGTAACTTTTGTCCTATTGCCTTAAACAAAATTTCACCTCAAATATTTTTGATATATTTTTCACAAAATTTCTGGTGGTGATAACGATTTTTGAAAAAAGTCAAAATTTGACCCGAATTTTTGAAAATCAAAAATAAATTTGACTTTTTTTCAAATACGGGCACTTTTTTTTTTCTTCAAAATATTTTTAAAAGAAAGCTGAGATTTTTTCCTATAAGACCCCCAATTTTCAGAGTGGCAAATTAATTCGTCTTTGAGTAATAGAACGATACGTAAACAAGATGCCGTGATGGGGCGGGTGGCGCGCGATTTCCCCTAGTGCGCTCACGCCGAGGATCTTTGTGCAACGCTTTAGTGCCAGTTTTTAAAGTTAAGTAATATTATATAGTAATATTATGTGTCTTTCTGTTTGATTTTTTGGTGATAGTTTCAACAGTTGTTTTCTTTGCAGGCCTCTTTTGCGGTTTCTGTTTTTTGCCATTCGAGAAGATGTCGTATTTCTCAGAGGACGAAAACTTCTTGAGTTGAAGTTTTCCATTTTGAGTGGGAATGAAAGCGTGATACTGTAATGTACCTGGTATAGTGACAGCTTTGTCAAATCTGGCTTTCAGTAATTCGGTGGCTAAGGCATGATTTTCTTTGCTGCTGAAAAAAATTTCGGTTTCCTTACAGTTACTCTTTGCCCACTGAAACAAAGCATGGGGAGTGAGTATGTGATTTTTCGGAGAACATTGTAAGCTTGAACGTGCTGCTTGTCTCTTTATATTCGCTCCTATACCATCACATGCACCCTTACCATGAGATGTACCATGGAAGTGCCATTCAGCTTGGATACCAAAATCTTCTTCATGGGCTTGGAGATTAACAAAGCTACTCTTATTTTTAAAATGTTGCCCTGCACCATCAGTGAAATAGTAAATTTTCTTTGGCCTGAAATGAGTTTTCAAGTAATCTACTATTATCTTTTGATACTCGTGAACAGCCACCGTGTCGTGAGCTAAGTTATCAGATATGATTGCGATACTTACGTGCTTGAGCTCTCCATCTTTTTTATAATAAATCACGACAGTGAATATTGTAGCTTGGTCGTTATTCCAGTGGAATGATTGCGCTGCATTCTGAATTATGAAGGCGTAATTCTCAGCGAAATCGAAGCAAATCAAAAACTCCCCGGGCATTAAATTTTCCTTCAGGTTTTTGAAAAAAGATGATTGCTCCTTTGAAATAAAGTGATGAGTTTTTAATTTCAACAGCCTTTCACATAAATCATCTAGGAATTCATCAGTATCCATTACCAGAGTTTTCAGACTACATCGGTCGGTCTGTAACCAAATTTCAAATCTCACTTCATTTATACAATGTTCATCAAAAGCTTTTGTGATGTTATCTTTCAAGTTCGCAGTACCTGGACAGTTTTCACACTCTCCTAAATGACAGGAACTTGAAGAGTTAGGACATACAATAGCATCCAGACAGTCGTGATAATTTGTGAGCACCATGTCAGTATCCTCTGTTAAATGTTGAATATTTATTTCATTTAACATCAACTTGACATTCTCATGATGCACGCAAACGCACACATTATGAGTGCCACTGCTTCCTGCTAGAACACAATGACGAGGTCTGAGTTTTGTGAATTTCGAAATACTGATCTTCAGGCCTACGTGTTCTGACGTAAATTGAGCATATAACTCGTTGAGATTACACAGTAGTAACCTTTTCTGAACATGTGAACGAGTTCCATCATCATTCTTGATCGACACAAAGTCTTTCATCCCTGGCATCATTCGACTTATGTCATCGCGTTCGTAAAAGGTTTTCACTAGAGTTTCAGTTTCAGGAGTCAATGCTCTTCCTCTTTTTGGATTCGGAAGCGTAAGAATTCCATGCTCTGAAACTAATTTTTTGACAGTTCTTGCTTTTCGCTCTGATGTATTGAACACCTGCATCAGTTTTCTTCGTCCCCAAGATTTTGGCGCAAGCGAAAGAAGTTGAAATTGTTCTTGAAGATCTTTAGAGGCATTGCATTTTTCGATGATTTGATCAAGTACTTCAACACCAGCTTTATGATATTTGTTTTCACACTGCAGCTTGGTGTCCAGGACACCTAAATCTTCTTCGCTGTCACATAGCTGATCTTCATCATCGTCAGAAATCATTTCATGATCCTCATATTCTACCTTATTTCTACCAGAAGGCTCTGCAACATCTCCAAAGTTCAAGGATGATGTTCCCGCTGAGTTGATGAGTTGGTATCTACATGAACTGCAAATTCGAGCTCCTTCTGGTAGTGTAGGCAATTTCAAACGCAAGTCCTGGGAAACACAACGGAGTTTAGGCTTAGTTGATTTATGCCTCACTTTTTGAAAAGGATTAATACATCTACTCTTCCAAATTTTAAGCACTTTTTCAGAGGGCATCGTGCAAAAAGTATTTTTTTTTAAATTGAAAAAAAAATTTTTAGAAGAGAATGACCATAGTCACGATTTTTCCAAAAATACAATTATGAGAATAATAGATAAAGGAGAATAAGAATGAGAAAATGAAGAATAAAATAAATTTACGTACAAACCTGCTTCGATAAACTCGATTTCAGATCAAATCTGCGAGTAAAATACGAATATTAAATTCCAGTTTCTTATACTGTTAAAAATTATCTTCTCTTGTGAGAATGACAACCATCTAGTGGCAGACAGCCATCTAGTGGCAGAAGTAGGAAGTGAAAAATGCGCGGGTAAATTCAAAAGATATATATTCTCACTTCTAATTTTTAAAGCATATTCCCAATTAATTTTACACTGACCGTAATGCAGGCCTTGTTAATTTCACCCTGAAAATGCAGAGAGCAGTCATTCTTGTAGCATATAATATTACTTAACTTGAAAAACTGGCACTAAAGCGTTGCACAAAGATCCTCGGCGTGAGCGCACTAGGGTAAATCGCGCGCCACCCGCCCTATCACGGCATCTTCTTTACGTATCGTTCTATTACTCGAAGACGAATTAATTTGCCACTCTGAAAATTGGGGCTCTTATAGGAAAAAATCTCAGCTTTCTTTTAAAAATATTTTGAAGAAAAAAAAAGTGCCCGTATTTGAAAAAAAGTCAAATTTTTTTTTGATTTTCAAAAATTCGGGTCAAATTTTGACTTTTTCCAAAAATCGTTATCACCACCAGAAAGTTATTGCATCTTCATTAAAAATTGCTTATATTTGAAGAACCCATATTTACATAGTAATTGGAAATTATGAAATTAGGTAAACTTTTATTTTTAAGTATAGGATTCGAAACGTTCTCACAGAAAAAAAATTGTTCAACCTGAAACGCTTTTAATTATTTCAGAGTATATTCAAGCAATAAGAAAAGTCTGTATGTAAAAAAGGTAAAAAAGTTTTAAAATTAAAATAAACGAATTGAAAATAGAAAATCTAAAAACTGAAATTACTAGTCAAACTATGAATGTCCGAAAGTAAAACAATTTGAAGTTTCAAGCTTTCAAAAGAAAACAAATAGCCCCAGCCTTCATTACTGAGATTTTTAGAAATTCTATTCTTCTAAACAGTTACAAATTTTTAGGTTATGTTAATACTTAAGTGGTTTCATCAATATTTTCAGTTCCCTGTAACAGGCCGTAACCAAATATTTCTAACTGCCCCCCCCCCCCTACTATACGTAATTTTCATTCATTATTTATTATTTAATTTATTATACATCTAAATATTAATAAATTTATAATATTTACGTTAGATGTACATAGACTTCAAAGACAATAAATTGAGCAATTTATATCTTCAGGACCAATTTCGCCCCTAATATAGTTAGGATAAGGTTTTTATTGTTCATTTATGAATCATTTTTTTTTAATGAATTTTTTTTTAATTAACAATAAAGTGAGTGCTGTTAACAATAATGTAATTAAGATTTATGTAAATTTTATGGGATTTTATAGATTTCATGCTTGAGGGTGATTTTTCATTTTCCTTGACCATTAATATTCAAATACCAGAATTTTGATTCCGTAATATTTGCAAGATAGGAACTTTTATAAACGGAATAAAACAATATTTCATAATAACATTTGAAAATTTCAAACTTATTTATTTTAAACCATAAATGACTTTTCTACCATAGAAGACGACTTGGAAGGAGAATGAAATTGTTTGACTCACTAGTGATGAGTGTGCTATTGTATGGAGTAGAGGTGTGGGGTTGGAAGGAAAGCGAAGAGGTAAATAGGACACAGGAGAGGGGAGAACGAGTGTAGGGATTCTAGCGGGGAGTCGGGCGTGTAAATATGAGGAAAAATTTTCGGAAGAGAGGGGAAGTAAGGAAGGTATATGAGTTGGTTAAGAAAAACGGCATGGAGAGAGAGAAGACAGCAGGAGAAGAGAGAATAAGAGAGACAAGGTTTAATGGGAATTATGTGTGGATTATGCCAAAGGCGAGAGCACAATATTTGTGTGAGAAAGGAGAGAAAGGAAGTCAGGAGCTTATAGCGAGTATGAGATGTGGGTGCATGGAGGGTTTTAATAGGTTCTGGCTCGCTAGGGAAAAGAGGATCTGTGAACTATGTGGGAAGGGGGAGGCAAGAGTGGAGCACTGGTTGGAGGAGTGCGTAGAGGTGGAAAGGAGTGGGATAAGCATGGAGGTACTGATGCATGAAAGGGGGGACAAAAGGGCAGTAGCATGGGTGAAGGGAGTATTGGGAAAGATGGAGAAGAAGAGAAGGCAGGAGGAAGAGGAATGGAGAAGGAAAGATTGTAAATAGAGGAGGAAGTAAATACAGGTAAATGTAAATATTGCCAATAGTAGATAAGTATTAGGTATAAGCCGCGGAGGCAGAGTTTGGTAATTCGAGGCAAAGCGAGAAAGTAGGGACACGCGTGCGAGGCGAAGCGAGGAAGGCAAGACGATAAGATCGAGCGGCGTTAGAGATAAGGTGTGGAAGGATGTTAGTTTTAAGGGTTAGTTTTAAGAAAATTCTATGAAAAAAAAATTGATGTGTAAGCAAGTCAATTTTTAAAGGCCAGCAGACTGAAGAATAAACGTTTATCTATCTACCATAGAAGATTACTTTTTAACAAAATACTTGAATTTTCAACAAAATATTTAGATTTTCAACAAAATATTTAAATTATCAATCTAAAAAAATGTGTTTTCAACGAAAAAGTGAAACAGTTGATATTTCGAACAGAAAATATGAATTTTCAGCAAAAAAAAAAAACTTTCAATGAAACTGTGCATTTTTACACAAAAAAGACGAAATTTCAAATTAAGACGATTTTTTTACCAAGAAAGGGTAATTTCAACTAAAAAATATCAAATAAAAAAAATGAAAGTTACATTTTCAATTAGGAAAATTAATTTTTTTTTTAAACTTACAACAAAATAGTTACATTTGGAACCGAAGAGATCAAGCTTCACTAAAAAAAAAATTCAGCAAATAGTTCAACTTTTATCCACGTAGTTGAATTGTCAATTAAAAAAGATAAATTTTCAAAAATATAGTTAAACTTTCTACCAAAGAGATGATTCTTCACCTAAAAATACGAGCCTTCAACAAAAAAATGATTTCTTGATAAAGTGGTTTAACCAAAAATTTTTAACAAAATAGTCGAATCCTCGAGCAAGGATTATTTTTTAACCAAATAGTTGCATTTTTATCCAAGAAAGATGAATTTTAAACAAGAATTAAATTTTCTATGAAAATACTTGAATTTTCAACAAAACGGTTGAATTTTCAACCAAATATTTGCATTTTTATCCGAAAAATATAAAATTTATACTAAAGCAGATGAATTTTTAAATCATAACGACGTATTTTCAAAAAAATAGTTGCATTTTTATCGAAAAAAGATTTCAGTTGGCTTTTTAACACGAAAATATGAATTTGAAACAAAAAGTAAATTTCCTACGAATTAGTTGAATTTTCAACCCAAAAGCAGAATTTCCCACGAAATAGTTGAATTTTCAACCAAACATGATAATTTTTTAAACGCAAAACTTCATTTTGAAAATTCCCAACTTTTTCCATGATCAATTTTTCATTTTTCCTGACCATCGTGAAACAAGGATGCGTTATGTCCTCGTGGCTATTTATCATATTCA
>CAKNYM010046626.1:19906-43659 GCA_932195095.1 Andricus curvator
AAAGGGAAATGGCTTAATGGTATAATAATAATAATAATAATTAATATTGAAAGACCAGAATCATAATCTTGTAACATTTTTAACATAATAGAATCTTTTATCAACAGTTATTTAAAGTTATAGAAATTCCCTGACTTTTTCATTAATCTTTTTTGGTTGAAAATGTAACTATTTTGTTGAAAAATCAACAGTTTTATTCAAAAGTGACCTTGTTTGATGAAAACTTATCTGTTTTGTAGAAAAATAGTTTTTTGTTGAAAATTCCACTATCTTGATCAATATTCATCTTTTTGGTTGCAATGCAACTGTTTGGTTCTCTCTAAATTTGAATCAGTTACAAATTTTAATAATTTCAATTACTAACTGCATTCTAGATAAGAACTGGCTATTTTTTACTAATTAATTTTTTGTTTGTTAAAAATTCAACAATTTTGTTGAAAATTAGAATTTTGGAATTGAAAAGTCATCTTTTGGTAAAAATTTAATTTTTTTAGTTAAGAATCCAACTGTTAGATTCTCTCTAATTTGGAATCAGTTAAAAAATTTACTAATATCAATTATAACTGAATTTTATCAATGAATCAGCTATTTTGAATGATTAATAAGTAAAAATTTCTAATTTATCAGTTAAATTATTTGCGTTTTATAGCTAGAATTTACTGACTGATTGAAATTGGTGAAAATTGTAACTGTTTCAAATCTACAATTTTGAAAATTAATTGGTTTGGCTAAGGACGCATCTATTTTGTTGAAAATTCGTCTTCTTTGATTGAAGTCAACTGTTTTTGATTTAGAATAAAAATATCTTTTTTTTTTTAAATATTAACTATTACATTTTTTGTTAAGAATCAGTATTTTTTGTTAAAAATTCAACTACTTAGCTAAAAGATAAACTGCTTGTTTAAAAATTGATTTTTGTTGTTGAAAATTCATAATTTTATTTGAAAATTCATCTCCTTGGTTGAAAATGTAACTGTTTTATTAAACATTCAACTATTTAATTAAAAATGCATCTTTTTGGTAGCAAATTAATCTTCTTGCCTCAAAAATTTATCTTTTCGTTTGAAAATTCAACTACTTGGTTAAAATTTCATCCATTTTGTTGAATATGGAATATTTTCACATGAAATATTATTAATCTAAAGTGTTTGAAATTGAATTTATATCTTGTGAAATATTCGAAATTTTTTGAAATCTGTTGAATTCGAATTTAAATTTTTAAGGGCTATGTTGAAGCATATGTGTCGTAAAATTAAAATAAAATCAATGCTTTAGACAAAAGTCCTTTTAAATTGAAATATGTTCAATCTGTCATGATTTTTTATTATCTTTTGAATTTAGATGCATATCGACTTACTTACGCCAACTGAAAGTTATTGTATAAAATACTTTTGAATTTCAGTTCTTTAAATTTATCGTAGAATATTTTTTAAACATTCATTTTAAATCAAGTGATCAAAATGATCTTAATGACAACTGATCTTCATGACTATACAATTTTATAAACTTCTAAAAACCAGCGTTTAACAGTTCGCAAAATTTAAGCGCAGTTTTTAGTGGATTTAAAATTTTTTCTTCAAATGTACATTTCATATAGTATTTAATTAATTTAAAGATTTATCAAAATTTGATCTTAAGCTTTTCTTTCATACCAAAATTGAAAAATGGTATTGTTTATTCAGAAATAAAAAAAATTGAAACAATTTTTTACTTAAAAATTGGTAATACCTCAGAATTTATTTGAAAAATTTCATAGTTAAGTCTTTCAGTTTTACTTCGTACAATAAATTTTTTTTTAAATAAGTTAATAACATAGTCTATAGACGATTTCAAATCAATAGTGTTTGAAATTAAAGAAATCAAATTTTGTAATACCAATCAATTTCGAGACTTTTTAAATTGAACAATTTCTGAATCATCAATTGTACGTGTACGTTTTTTATATATGAACTATTTTTAATTGAAGATTTCAAAGATATATCTAGATATTTCCAAGAGATATTTTAACTACAATTATGAATTTTCAATTAAAATAATAAATTTTCAACGGAATAGTTACATTTTCAAATAAAGAGGATAAATTATCAACCAAAAATAGAATAGCTAGATTTTCAGTTAACAAATTAATTTTCATCAAAAAAAAACAAAAAAAAAACAACAAAATTTCAATAAAATAACAGTTAAAATTTTAACTAACGTCATGAATCTTCAATTTAAAAAATGAATTTTTGACTAAGTAGTTCAACCTTCAACCAATTACTTGAAATTCAAAAAATCAAAAAAGGCGAATTTTCATCAAAGTTTGTTGAATGCCCAGCTGAAAATTCCTGTACATATACATGATTAAAAATTTTTAAATGTAGTTTACAAAGCTTTTAGAAATTATTCTAGTTTTTTGAGGTCTACACAGAGAAATAAGATTTTGTGCTAGGAAAACTGTAAACATTGATATATTACAAACTTTTTGAAAAATTGGGGTATTATGTTAATTACGACTAAATTTGTGTTCCGCAATTAAAATCTTAAATTGGTCCAGGTTCTTTACATTTTGACGATGTGAAGCAACAAACTGTAGAGCCCTTTTCTTCAAATCCAAAATCGAATACATATCCGCGACTTCCAACATTTTTGAAACATTGTCAATCTCTACATTTGTTTTTCTTCAAATCCATATTATCGACTTCATCAGGATATTTAAATCGAAGCCATGAGCTTGAATCAAATTATTCGACTCGGTAAGATTGAGACGTTTTCTTGTAGACATGTTCAGTCGAATCATAAATTCGAACTTCACAAATGATTGTTAAATTCTTGTCTAAACTTTTATTCCAATTTAATGCTGCATGGAGACTTTTACCAGTCATCTTATTCCAAAAAATGGTAGTTCCAGGGTTAGCTAAACATCCGTGATTATCAAATTAAATAACCTTTCCAGAATCATTTTCCATGGATAACGCAGCATGTACGTACATTTCTTTCGAAAACTTTCCCTTCAATTCGATTTTAAAGGTTTTTTCGTTGTGCTGGGTTATTTCTGGAGGTTTGAATTCAATATACCATTTTGGCGTTTCCTCCTCGTCTACAGGGAATACAGGCGATTTGAGTAATTTTACGGTTTTACTGACGATATAATAATCTTCGATGGTCCATCTAATACTGGAAGTGCGAAATTTAACTTTTGTCGAGCATGACAAATCCTTTCTAACTGCATTAGTCTTCAAATTTTCGATACCTTCTGCAGACATGATGCACCTGTAAACAGAAATATTGACATACTTGCCTAATTGTTTATAAGTTATTTGAAAACAGTAAATTAAATCAAGTTGTATTACGTTCCTTGCACTTGCATTCAACAACTTTTAAATCATAATACAAAATTGTGCAAATTTTCAAGTTTGTACTTTCAAATTCAGCCTTTGATATCTTTAGTTTAAAATAGTTTAAGTTTATGGGTCATTGACACAAAGGTCTGAACTTTGGACTATGACTTTTTTTCAATTGCACTTTAAAAAATCAACTCAAGTAATTTTTTTCATCACTTCACGTCCAAATAGAAGGAAAATACCAATTTTAGAGATCAAGAATCATATTCGCAATTTAGATAAATTTTAAAGCAAAACTTATGTTTATCTGCGGTTCTCTGTCAAGGCTGATGGAACGGTGACCAAAAAAATTACTTTTCATACATTTTCGTACATCTATGAATCTGCGTAATGCGCCATTTCCATATTTTAATTGTACGTCACAACGCGACAAATATATATAACTACAAGTCTATAATTTTACGTGATATAATAATGAGGTGTACAATCAATATAATTTACGTCTAGATCAGATTTGTAAATAATTCAATGATTAATTTTAAGGAAAATTTCAAAATTATCATCAACTCTTGAAGTATCAAAATAAATAGTTTTAGTAAATATTCAACCACAGCGAGTTCACAACGGCATCACGGTGTGCCTGAACCAACTTTAAATGCAAGGTCACAGCACATCCAATTTTTTTTTTGATTCGATTTAGGGGCTCAAAAATAGTGTGGAAAAGAATTTTGAGCCAAATCCCCCGAGCCGTTTTTTAGAAAAATGTTTTTAAGGGTGAAAAATAGAATTTTTCAAAAAATTTAATAAATTGATTTTTTTTGCATTTTATTGATGAAAAACATCATAACATTAAAAAAAGAATCTTAAGACATTAAAATTTCAACCTTTCAAGATAAAACTTTATGAAAAATATAATAAATTCCTAAAATATAATAAAGTCTTTGAAGTACGTCTTGAAATATAAGGTAAACGTCCCAGTCATCGCCACCATAAGAGATTTCATTGACTTCAAATATTTAGAAAATTGTTTTGGAAGGATTAGTTAACAAATTATTGGTACTGTTGAAGCAGAAAATATCCTAAAATATTATAAAAATTGGTTTTACATTATATTTAATATTACTTCTTATTTATAAACAATTAAAAGTCAAAAAGCACCGATGTCCCAGTCACCGCCAATTCCAAATCTGCCATGTACTAGTAATCGCCAGCCGTTGTCCCAGTCTTCGCGAAAAAAGTTAAGTTTTCTTATGAAACCAGTTTTCAGTAATTTGGACGTGTATTTCAAGTGTATTTTTGTATTTTAAGAATACTTTGATGAAATGAAAAATGCATTGTTAGTTTTATATTGATTGAGAGATTGAGGCCTCCTTTTTAAAATAAAGTTCGAAAAATAATATTGAGTTGTATAAAGTCATATAACCTAACTTTGTTCTATAAAATGGCTAAGTACAACATAATTACATGGGATACAAAAATTTACACACTGGTAATTTGTATAATTAACTTTTTTGCAACATGATTTATAAACATAATGAAGAAATTTGATAAATTGCAGTGACTAAAAAAATCATGTGTATTTGGAGGTTATGTTCTGTTCACGTTGTCAGAACATTAAAACTATCAATAATTATATATCTGTTACACATTTCTCTTTATATTATGCAGTATAGATTAATTTTAGCTAATGAAGAACTACTCAATAAATATTAACTTCAGTGAAAAATGATAATAAACTAAAAAATTGATGATGAAATCACTATATAGTCATGCCAATATTTTACATCACCTTTTTTCAGTTTTAAGCACTAATTTATATTACGATTACTTTTCACGCAGTAACAAGTCAGTTCTCCGATTTCATTTCACGCATTTTTGAAATTAATTAAATCATTATTTGTAATTAAAGATGGAAATAAAATTTTGACATATTCGTCCCGCGATTACTCGAACAACTATGCTTTTGCAATGTCCCTATAATCGCCCCCGATATTTCTCGAACGAGAAGGTACTAAATGAAGAATTTGCTTAATTTTATGAAACAAAAATGATCTTTCATTACAAAAAAAATAATTTTCGTCTCGATCCAGTAATTTGTTGACATATTAAAAGCTTAAGCAAAGAAACGTCTTTCCTAACCTAAATGTTAAGCTATTATCCACGTTTCGTGATTCATGGCCACCGGCAATACAAATCAATTTTTTTTACCCGTGTGCACTATTTGTACAAACAAACTAATTTGCTTTCCACAACAAGCACTGTTCAAACTTACTTAAAAATATTTTAGGAATGTATTTTAATGCGGAAAATACTTACTTCAGGCGTTTACACTTCAAAACTGGCGATTACTGGGACCGCGGCGATTACTGGGACGTTTACCTTACCTATCATCATACATGCCTGTTTGAACACGACAACAAAGCACAACAACACGTGAATGTAAACATTGATGGATTCTCTTACCTAATGTAAACATATCTAGAACAAGTTCCGTGAAAATAATGTTTGCAACTCATTAGTAGGCAAGATATCTTTGCCAATAGTGCATCGCGCAGTCTGCAGTTGTTTAGTGTTTTTGAATATTTTGACCAAGTGCGTTGTTGTGAAAAAATCATAAAATATGTCTGCAAAATCTAAAGACCATGCTGGAACTCATGATGAAAACCGTGCGAAAATTTGCCTTCTTTGTCTTACAAAAAAGAAACAATTGTTCAAGATTAGTAATCATTTGAAAAATCTTATTCAAAAGATTGTGAGCTATGATGCTAAAGATAATCGCCCCCTGTAGTTGTTTGTAATGCCTGCAGAATCCTCATTTATCGTTCGGTCAAAAGTGATGAAACTAAAGTGAGCATAAAATTACCAGATTATTCTGCATTCAAATTAATAAATCAAAAAACCAGATCGAAAGAAGGTAAATTATGCGAATGCGACTTATGTAAGTTAGTGAGAACACCAGGACACAGCAATTTCGTAAAAAACACATCAGATGCGAAAGAAAGAAGTAAAACGAGATACTGCAAAAAGTGCCATTCAGAATTAGTTGTAGGAAAATCACATTTTTCTGGTACACCGAAGCATTACGAACATTTAAAAGATCATATTATAAACGATATACCCCTAAAAGAAAAAGAACACTTGGTGTGTCATTTGATTAAAGTAATTTCAAATGAAAAAGCGACAAACGCTTAGGAAAATAAATCAGATAGAAATACTGTAATCGCTTTATCTCAGAAACATGGAAAGCCTTCGGAAATTTCTTTGACTGAACAGCAATCAGAAAGCAAAAAAAGGAAGCGTGTTTCTGCTGAAGATGTCTTAAAAATTGGAACAAGTTATGGGCTTTCAACGAATCAAGTACATGGTATTACAGCAGCTCTTCGCGTCGCTACGAATGACAGAAAATTATTTCAACCAGATTTAAAACAAAAATTGAAAACTTTGAACCATTCTGTTGATTTGTATTTCAGTATGAACGAGTGTAAATTGATTAACACTAAAAATAACGATACTGCAACTACTGCAGAAACTTTAGTGTTTTGCAATGATGTAAAAGGATTATTTCAGTTTGTTAAAGAAAAAAGGGAAGTTGATGAAATGCATTTGAAATTCGGAATAGATAGTGGCGGAGGTTTTTTGAAAGTTTGCCTTTCGATGCAATCTTTGGATGAATCAGAAGTTGCAAATGTAGAAGGTCGACAGAAGTATACCGAAGGCGTTGTCGCAAAAAAGTTTAAGGATTCTGGCGTCAAGAAATTACTACTGCTTGGAATAGTGGCACATATGTACACAAGAGAAATATGAAAACGTTCTATTGATGTGGTCACTCTTAAAATTGAAGGATTTAAAAGGGACAATAGCAACTGATTTAAAACTTGTCAACGTATTAACGGGCATCATGCCACATGCAAGCAGTTTTCCTTGCACATCACTCAGAGAAATGTCCTTTTGTGACAAAAGGATGTGTCTTGAAGTAAATGGAATTTCCTCTCAAATTTAAGGTTGAAAGGATTTTCATTTGTCTCAACAGGAATCCATTTGCAGCAAAAATTTTCCTTATGCGACTAACTTCACCTACTCTTGCAGCCAAATAATTCTGTTTGTGGAAAGAATATATTCACTTTGTTCAAAACAAAACAGGCAAGAGGACGATGCTTTTGTTTCAAGACAACTTTTTCTCTGAGTGCATGGTTTACTGCATCAAAGGATGAATTAAACACGTGTGGGGAATACAGAACTGTTGGAAATTGTAAGGGAAATTTTTTTGCGTGGCAAGACAGTGGAAGTAAAACATCATCTGCGAAGAAGTATAAAAATTATACAAATACTCCTATAATTTTATCAGAAAACGCTAGAACAGAAATATTAGAAATAATTCCACCGCCAGAACTACATCCGATGCTCGGGGTTGTGAATAAAATGTACAAACACATGCTGATGGAATTTGAAGATGAGAGTCTCCAATGGGCTAGGATGTGTAATGTTACTCGCGAGTTTGTACATGGGAGTCCAGCGTTCGCAGGTAATTCTTGCAAAATGCTATTAGAAAAAATCGACTTATTACGTGGAATATGTAGCATTGGTTGTTTAAAATATGTAAGGTGCTTTAAGGATTTTCAATCCGTCATTGATTCTGGTTTTTCTTCAACATTAAACCCGAAATACGTAGATTGTATATCTGAGTTTGAGCGAAGTTACTGTGATTTGGATATTTAAATTACACGTAAAGTTCACGTGGTTTTTTTTTCATGTCCCTGATTTTTGTTGTAAAGTTGAGAAAGGCCTTGGATTTTACAGTGAACAAGCCATGGAATCTGCCCATTCGGATTTTAAAACGACCTGGGCTAAATATAAAGTTTCGAGCACACACCATCATTACCCAAGTAACTTACTAAAAGCTGTACAAGAGTACAATGCCCGACATGTGTGAAAATAAAATTATTTTTTCTCAGAATTGATATGGACTGATATTATATTTATTACCATATTTCGTTATATACCTTGCATTTAAAGTTGATTCAGGCACACCGTGGCATTCTTTCATCACTTGCACACTTTTCCTCTTCAGAGACCACTTTTATTATTCCAAGAAAGAATTAATTACTTATTAGAATGACAATTCTACAATGATATTATTGTATTCGCCAATCACTTGGACTTGTCAATAACAACAAAAATGTTGAAAATCGAAACACGCTTGTAGAGGCGCGACAGGCAACTATATGAATATTCGGTCGCGCCAAATCATAGTGCGTTTGAAATCCAAATTGCCAATAATCCACTTTAATTTCATAAGTGAAAAAAATATAATAATTTTGATTAAGTAGAAAAAGTCTCAAATGAATTCGAAAATTAAATTGCGTGATATCTTGGTAAAGATATGTATATTAACGTATAGTGAGCCGAAGATACGAAATTGTATTTTTGAAATCAAAATTAGTCCGAAAGTATAGCAAGGAGGTCCTTAAATTTTGAATTCTTGCAAATCAAATATTTTTTCCTACGCGCATTAAAATTATGGTAATTTTTTTGTATGTAAAATTGCTTGTATTAAATGGTAATAGCAAGATTGAATTGAAAGATGTAATGTTTGTCCAGGTTATAATGTTGCATTGGAAAACCAAGCCATAAGTTCCTGATAGACCTGGACAATATCTCACGCAATTCGCCATTCCGAAGGGTATCTCTGCGGCAAACCTGGAAAGCGAAAGCATAAGGTCATTCATGTATTTTACATGGATGATTTTATGATGTATGCTAAAAATCAAGAGAAACTACATCTAGCTCTAGACATTGTCAAAGAGTACACGGAAGAGATTGGAATCGAGTTCGGGCTAAAGAAATGCGCCAAGGTTTATTTGCAGAAAGGAAAACTTTATGGCATCCCCGAAGACTCTGACATCATCGAAAGAAGCGCTATAAAGGACATCTACAAAGGATACTCTCTGATGCAAATAAAAACATCTCATCCCACGGATATGGTCTTACGAACTGTCGGCGAGGAACAAAGTATCTGCGACGAACATGCTTGCCGTCCCAGTAGTACACTATTCATTTGGAGTGGTTCCATGGACGAAGGACGAGCTCAGATCCATCGATATCGGGTTCCGAAAGGTTACGCACATCAAAAAAAGCATGCACCTTAAGTCTTCTGTTCCGCGACTTTACATCTCACGCCATCAAGGTGGTCGCGGAATACTGAGTCTTGAATGTCTTCACAAAAGCATTATTCTGGATACAGTACATATAGTCGCAAATGGACAAGACCCTCTTCTTAAAATAGTCAGGAAACACGAAGAAGTGGGCAAAGGGGCGTTTCTGTACAAAGCAGCGGAGGAGGCTGCTGAAACACTCGGCATTGACTTTAATATCAGGGGTGAGCAAAATGCATCAAATCTTATCCATCTTGAGTACTTACTCCTGAAGGCCCGGATTAAGAAAGCATAGAAGTAAGCTTCCGCCAACAGCTTCTCGACAAGAGGATGCACGCAATCATCCCCAGAAATGTGGAAGATCATTCGATGTCGTATGAGCTAACGTCTGCTTTCCTTAAATCACCCCGATTTGAAGTAGGGCACGGAGGGTTTCATTTTGGCATGTCAAGACGGTGTCATTTCCACTCTAGCATACCTTTGCACATTTTGAGCCAAGACATTCCCGATGATAGCTACAGAGCGTGTCATGCACACCCCGGGCATCTAGGACACATAATATCTATTTATCCAACTCATGCGGAAACGACCTACATCGAAAGGCACAATGCGGCACTAAGAGTGCTTTACTACCATCTCTGTCACTCTTATGGCATTAGCCTAAATACCTCTCCGCTAAACGCTCTTAGAGAAATAGAGTCAATTGTCGAAAATAAGAAGTGCCGCATATACTGGAACTTCATATTTTCGACAATTGTTTCTGTTGCGCACTCGAGGCCTGACATAGTTTCCCTTGAATTCGAGAAACGAACCATGTTCGTTATCCAATTTTCGGCACCAGCTGACAAAAACGTCATAGACAAGGAGAAAGAAAAGAAAGAGAGGTATAAAGACCTTATAAGGATGTTGCGACGGTTATACCCGGAATATTCTGTTAAGCTAATCGTCTTGGTCATCTGAGACACTTGCGGGGATAATGCAGCGGGCCGTCGTCCTTGGGTCACTCCGTTTCCTCAAGGTACACGAGACTTTTGCCGAATCATCGTATTAAATTCGTCGCAGACTGTAACCACCTATCTCACGGTCGTGAGACGTGGTTACAACTGAAATTTTACCGCGATTTCGCTGGGAGCGGGTGCATTTTTTCAGATTAGCACCCGCTTCCGGCGCAATCCCGCGGTTGTCCTTGTGACACACTTTTAACTATATACATATATATATATTAGGGTGATTTTTTTGTGTTTTTTTAATTCAACTTGGCACCCCTACAAATTGTTCCTTTTGCCGATAAAATGACCTCTGATTTGTATCAGAATTTAAAAAAAAAATATTTAGAGGTCGCTCAAGGCCATTTCAGGGCAAAAATGGCCATTCGTAATTAAATTGACGCTATTTATTGATTATTCATTTCTGGCGCGTATGAATTGTGTTCTTTACAACCCAATATTGCACTGAGATTTTTTTCAGATTTTTACAATAAGATTCAAAGGTCGCTCAAGGCTATTTTAGGGCAAAAATGGCTATTCCTAATTAAAGTGACGCTATTAATTGATTACTCATTTCTGGCGCGCATGGATTTTGTTCTTCACAATTCAAATTGCACTCAGATTTTTTCAGACTTTTGCAATGACATTCAAAGGTGGTTTAAGGTCATTTTCTTAATAAAATGTTGATTCAATTTAATTTTCTCTAGTTCTTTTTTGAGAAACAGTGTAAATTTATTCATTACGGTAAAAAAATTAGTCAAAGGTTTAATAACTGCGTGTCATTACACTTTAAGGTCATTTTAGGTCATTTTACGAAAAATGGTGATTAAAAAAAATGTTCTTTTTATGGTATTTTTTTTTTAATTTTACTTTAAATTAAAAATAGAAATCGTTAAAACAGTAGGATATCGCAGCTTTATTAACATATGATCAAGTTTCGTTGTCAAATTGTAATTACGAAGAATTAATTATCATAAATGCAGAAGAAGGGGTAATGATTTACCTTTTAGAAAAGAAAGAGGAAAACTTAGTTGGCGATAAACTACCATCTAATTCGAGGGGCACTCGGAAAGTTTTGCCAATAGGAATAATTTAGGTATGCCAGGTGCATTACGCATATGTGTTTCATAAATTTGATGTTTCTATAGACGACAGCGAAAACTAGAACGAAAAATATTAATTTGTTTGTTATCGAAAATCATAAAAAATTATTGCCCGGAAATCGTCAAATCAATGTCTTTTAACACACGTTCTTAATTTAAAGTGATACCTACAACAAACAAATTAATATTTTTTGTTCTAGTTTTCGCTGTCGTCTATAGAAGCATCAAATTTACGAAATGCATATGCGTAATCCACCTGGCATACCTAAAACATTCCTATGGACAAAAATTTTGGAGTGCCCCTCGTATGCAAGTGGGAGCAGTGTTTTTTCATTATCACAATTTACAAAAAGCTCACTTTTTTGCGAAATGAACGTGAATGTCCTTCAAATAATATGACAAACATTTATCAAACAACTTGATTTTTTTTTCCGACATGAATAAATTGACACTGCTTCTCCATACAAAAAAAAAACTAGAGAAAATTTTATTGAATCAACATTTATTAAGAAAATGACCTTGAGCCATTTGTGAATGTCATTGTAAAATCTGGAAAGAATCTGAGTGCAATATTGAATTGTAAAGAACATAATTCGTGCGCGCCAGAAATGAATAATCAATTAATAGCGTCAATATAATTAAGAGTGACCATTTTTGCCCTGAAATGGCCTTGAGCGCCCTTTGAATGTTATTGTAAAAATCTGAAAAAAAATCTGAGTGCAATATTGAATTGTACAAAACATAATTCATACGCGCCAAAAATGTATAATCAATAAATAGCGTCAATTTTATTAGGCATGCGCATTATTGCCCTAAAATGGCCTTGAGCGACCTCCAAATTTTTTTTAAAATTCTGAAACAAATCAGATGACATTTTCTCGGCAAACGGAACAATTTGTAGGGGTGCCAAGTTGAATTAAAGAAAAAAGCTGATATATATCATTTAAAAAAAGGGTTAAACAACCACCGCATGGTCCCACTGAGAGCAACTGCCATCTAAAAAATGACACCAGCTCCCAGTAGAATGCGGTAAATCACACCTATGGCCACGTCTCACAACCGTAAGATGGGTGGTCACATGGCACGATGAAATCACAACGAAAGGCCGGCGAAACCCTCGTGTGTCTTGAGGACAGGAAGCGCCCCAAGGATGACAGCTTTCTGCATCCATCTCGCAAGTGCCTTGGCATTTTTTTAGCACGCGGGTATGGCTTTGAGGTTACGAACCAGTGATAGTTTCGCACCTCCGATCGCACCTATCACAAGGACAATTACTTGTACCGAATATTTTGGGTATTTAGGTTTTAAGGGGTCATTCTACTATCTCGGCAAAAAAAAAAGGTGATTTTCAACAATTTTTTCTCAACAACTACTTTATATAATTAAATAAATTTTTCAGCCTTTGTTTATGCTGTCTCAAAGTTGACAAAAACAATCTTTTCACATAAAATTATCGTTGAGTTTACGTACTATTCAACAATAAACAAAGTGTCTGAAAAAAAGGCATGTCCACTGCGCGCACGATATCTCCAGTCAGCATAATCTGAAACAAATATATCAGAAATTTTCTTTATTGGTATGACCATAGGTCTGGAGTGACGAAGAGGATTTTTTTCATTTTGCACAATAGCAAAATGGCGGCAGTTTAGACAAAAAATTTCCAAAAATCGTGTTTTTATGCTCTTTTTTTGTTAATTTAACTATGATAAAATTAAAAATTGTAAAAACCGCTTCGTCACTCTGTAGATATTTATGTTTAGAATAAACGTAGAAAATTTGAAAGTAATCGTTTGAAAACTTTTTAGAAATCGTGCGCGCAGAGCGCAAAAACGTTCTTTCGAGAAAAACGCGTCTAAAGTTTTCTGAACATAAAAATTGTAAGAAAAAGTTACTTACACTTAATCAACGATCCCTGCTCCATATAATATTCCTTCTGCTTGTTTGAATGAATCCTTCTCATTTGATAATCTCTTTCACTTTATATCTAACATTTTCACTAAACGAAACTGCACAAAATGAAAAAACGCTACGATGTTTACAAGCACTCAGTTCTCTATGCGCTTTTGCTTCAAGCTCTCAAATGTATAGAAAGACTTCGAATTTCTGTGTGAAATTTTGATAAGATATTTCTGAATATATGACATGTCAAAAAAAAAATGGATTTTTCAAAAGTGAGATAGTAGAATGACCCCTTACGGTATTGATACCTCTCCTACTTTTTCTTCTCCTTAGTAGTGATGTTGTATTCGGACGGAGCCGAGAATCTATCACGAATATAGTTCGTTTCGGTTTAGGACAGCTGTAAAGATCTTATACAGTGTGTTCAAACAAGTTATTGGCCTGTAATTCTCTGGGTTGGACAAGTTGCCTTTTTTCGGCAAGAGTATAGTGCGTCCTAACATCAGCCACTGCGGAATGGGCGTCTCCGACTTTCAATGTTGGTGTGTAAAATTAAACTTTTTCCACCAAAAGTTCTTGATACAATCTGGTCCAGAAGCGGAAAAGTTCTTCGTGCCTGGCAGTGCTTTTTTCACCACTTCGGCAGCGATTGATGGACATTCCTCCTCAGATTTTATGAGTTTGTCGCAAAACTCCTTGAAGCGGATGATATTGTCAGTATCGTTTTCAACTCTAGTGTTTTCGGGACCTAGTATACCTCTCTCCAAAAAGTCTCTACCTCCTTGGGCTTGGGTGGATTTTTAACAGAAACAGGGAGATCGCTGAAGAGGCGCGATGGATCAGCGAGAAATTGTGAATTCTCCCTGATCCATCTGTCCCTCTTCTGTATTCTCCTCCTTGCGTCAGATAACAGCCGTATTTTGTCAACAATATGCTGCTTGATTGTCAGCAGCTTTGACTTGTTCAGTGTGTGATTCAAGATCCTTAGTTCTTGGGCGAACGGTCTACCAGATGTTATATAGTCAATCACACATTGAACACGGGACGCATTCTGTCTTGTCCATCCAATCTTCTTGTCTTTTGATCCATCGTCGGTTTTAGCCTTCGATTTGAATCAGCCAAAGCTCTCGCAGCACCATAAACTGAGCAAATGATGGACCACAGGTCCGATTCTTGTAAAATACCTCCACGAAGGGAGGCATCCATTTCAGCCAGATCTTGGGGCTTAGGAGGAACTTGTATGTTAATGTTCCTCCTTGTCCTGAAATCCTGATCATCTCTCAGAAGGTGCCTGCTTTCCGCGGTTGGTCTTAACGTCGCTTCCTCATCTTCGTCTCTGGCTTGATAAGGCAGCGGTTGGGGAAGCGCTCCGCGTACATATCCATTTTTCCGGAGGTTGTTGGCTCAGAAACAACCTGCAAGTGGATAGAACTTTTTTGGCCGATAGTACGTCGTTCCTGCATGTGTTGGACAACTATATAGTATGTTTCCTAGGTGCACGGCGTGTGCATGACATGCTCTGCAGATATCATCGGAAACGACTTGGCTCAAAATGTGACGACGGTATGCTAAAGTTGGAATGACACCGGCTTGATCACTAAAATTGAATAGAGTACTATTGGGACGGCAAGCATGTTCGTTGCAGATACTTTTTTTCGCCGACAGTTCGGAAGACCAAATCCGTCGGATAAGGCGCTTGTATCTGCATTGGAGTGTATTATAGATGGTACGTCCTAAATGCGGCTTTGTGGTACGCCCAGGTGTGTAGAGGTCTCTCCAGCACCAAGGTATCGTATAGCGCTCTTGTCGACGAGCTGAGGATCTTCGGGTATGCCATTAAGTTTTCTGTCGCTTCAAATTAACCTTGGCGCATTTTTCTAACTCAAACTCCAGTCCAATCTTCTCAAGCTAGATCTAGTTTATTTTTTATTTTTAGCATAGATCTTGGAATAATCCATGCAAAATGCATGAGAGACCTTATGCTTTCGATATCCGAGTTTTCTGCAGAAGTACCCTTGGGAATGGCAAAGTACGAGAGATAGTGGCAATAATTTGAGGCAAAAGAGGAGAGGGCCCATGGTGTCGCCCTGCAAGACACCTCTCTGAAAGGTGACGTTGTTAGTTGTCACATAATGTTTTCCCGATGAGATAGTAAATCAAAAGCAGAAGATTAGTCCATGGAAGGTTCCCAGATAGCCAAATATTCTCATCCTGAAATCAGGTGGAAATCACGCGTGAAAATTTACGCGAAACTCAGACGTGAAAAATACATATGACATGACAATTCACTGTGAAATCATTTGCAGATACGCGTGATTTTTCATGTGCGTGATTTCATGAGCACATCACACCGAAATCGTGCGTGAAGTATCGCGCGTGACTTTAACGTGATAATCACGGTGGCTACGTGGGTTAAATCGAAAGCTTTCCGGTAGTCAATCCAGGATATCGATAGGCAGCGCTGGTACGATGCTGCGTATTTGCAGTCACATCTATTGATGAGCAGGTTCTCGCGACATCCTGCTACGCCTTTCTTCTAGCTGCCTTGTTCGTACATGTCCCTTTACACAGGTCCGATTGTCCGAACAATCTTATCATTCAGAATAGTTGCGAAGATCATATACAGCCCGTCCAGATAAGTTATTGACCTGTGGTTCTTAGGTTCGGCTAAGTTGCCCATCTTTGGCAGGAGCACTGTGCGCCCTTCCACCAACCACTCCCAAATAGGCTCTTACGACTTTAAATGCGAGATGAAAATGCGGGCCAGATGCTGGTGAGTCGAATGAGACTTCTTCCACCCGAAGGTCTTGTTACCATCTGGCCCTGAAGCAGAATAGTTCTTTGTGCCTTTTAATACTTTTGTTCACCTCCTCGGTAGTGATAGGGCATTCCTCGTCAAGCGTCATGAGGACACTGCACAGCTCCTTGAAGCTATTTAAGTTCTTTGTGTCTTCATTCAATGAGTGCTGGACTTCGTAGACTTCTCTCCAACATGCCTCGAACTCGTCTAGTTTGGGCGGGTGGTCGACAGTAACTGGGGGTCTTGGAAGAGTCGAGATGGGTCAGAGAAAAACTTCATTTTCTCTGACCCACCTCTCCCTCCGCTCTAGAGTTCTCCCAGCGCCAGATATGACTCATATTCTGTCGACAATATGCTGCTTGACGGTCATCAACTTTAACTTGTTGAGTGTGTGATGATAGATCTTAAATTCAGGCGCGAACTGTCCGACCCTGGCAGTGAAATTCCTGCCATATAATTCGGCTTCGGTTCCTCCAGAATCGAACCGAAGGACTACCACAAAGCCACTGAATGCGTCTTCAGGTTGCGGATACCATAGTCTGCTGAATACAGTTACAATAATTAAAATTCCTGCCATATAATTCAGCTTCGGTTCCTCCAGAATCGAACCGAAGGACTACCACAAAGCCACTGAATGTGTCTTCAGGTTGCGGATACCATAGTCTGCTGAATACAGTTACAATAATTAATAAGCAGTCGCGGACAATTTTCCAGGGATGGTCCTGAAGGAATAACCCCCAAGCGGAGGCGTGAAAACAGTGCCGAAAGCTGAATTGCAGCTGGGTGATGTGTCTTAAACGGTGACCCTGGGATACCGAGTGACTGCTCAGTATATGCAGCCTTCTCCTTGCATGCGGGGCTCTACAAAGGTACATGAACCATTTCCTTAGCTGCTCGTGGGAACAACAATGACAGCATCAAACGACCATAAAGTTGTAGATGCCGTTCAAAACGATCGAACGCGCAGAGCTTCCGAAAATGGGTCGTCAAACAATGCCGATTATTTAGATTAGATGGAAAAACGACGACGATCCGGCGAAATGCTCACATTAAGTAGACGAATCAACTTAAGGATGACTTTCTAGACCGCCTACGATGCCATCATTATCCCTGCTCACGGAGGCTCTATGGCGCGTACGCACACTCTGCGGTGTCAGAAACACCCAGAGCCTCAGCACGTTTCGCATCAATAATTTGCGAAATCAAGTCGTCTACCTCTCTAAAAAGGGATATGTACGCGGAATGCTCTCCCAACCGCTGTATCAACAATCCGCCGACGAAAAGGACGAAGCGACATCAAGACCAACCGCCGAAAGCAGGCACCTCCTGAGAGATGATCGCAATTTCTGGACAAGACAGAACATTAATATCCAGGTTTCTCCTGAGCCCCAAGACCTGGCTGAAAGGGATACCTTCCTTCGTGAGGATATCTCGGAAGTCCGACCTCTGGACCATCAATTGTTCAGTTTATGGTGCTGTGACAGCTTTGGCTGATTCAAATCGAAGGCTCAAACCGATGATAGATCAAAAGACCAAAAGACGCTTGCATCAACTGAACAAGAAGATTGGATCTGAATTGAGGATCTACCATCACACACTGAACAAGTCAAAGCTGTTGACAATCAAGCAGCATACTGTTGACAAAATACGGGTATCATCAGGAAAAATCAACAGTTTCTCGCTGACCTCTCGCGCCTCTTTAGCGATCTCCCTCTTCCTGTCAAAAATTTACACAAGCCCAACATGGTAGGGACTTTTTGGAGAAAGGTGTACAAGATCCCGAAAACACTGGAGTCGAAAGAAGATACTGATAATATCATCCGCTTCAAGGAGTTTTGCGACAACCTTATAACATCTGAGGCAGAATGTCCATCAATCACTACCAAAGAGGTGAAAAAGGCACTTAGGGGCACGAAGAAATTTTTCGCTGCAGGACCAGATGGTATCAAGGACTTCTCGTGGAAGAAGTTTACTTCTACACACCAACATCTGGCTCGCATATTCACCTCATATTCAAAGTCGGAAACGCCTATTCCGCAGTGGCTTGTGTTAGGAGGCATTATACTCCTACCGAAAAAAGGTGACTTGTCTAACCCAGAGAATTACAGGCCAATAACTTGTTTGAACACGCTGTATAAGATCTTTACGACTGTCCTAAGCGAAAGGATTGTTCGAAGAATTGAGCTTGTATGGAGAGAGATTTACGAACAACGTGGCTAGAAAAAAGGTGTAGCATGATGCCGAGAGAACCAGCTAATTGGTGCGTTTGCAAAGACGCAGCAGCCCATCAGCGCGCCCTGTCAATGGCCTGATTTGGCTACCGGAAATCTTTTGATTCAACCTCTCATAGACTTAGCATCTGTCTGTTAGAAATCTTTAAGGTTCATCCACACATAGTAAGATGCATAGAGATTGATGCCCCTTTGGAGAACTATATTTACTATCTCATCTGAAAATTATTGTGTGACAATGAACGTCACCTTCCAGAAGGGCTTCTTTTAGGGCGATACCATGAGCCCTCTGCTCTCTTGTATCACACTTCTGCTCTTGCACTACGCAATTCTCCTGGATACCTCTGCGACTTGCTTTAACTATCGTCAATGAGTACATAGGAGAGATTGGTATAGACTTTGGATTGGACAAGTGTGCCAAGATTAATCTGAAGTAAGGAAAGATTACTGGCGTTCGCGATGGTCCTGAGCTTGTGGATGTAAGTGTTATTGGACATCTTGACACTAAAAAGACCTATGCATACCTGGGCGTGCCTCAAAGCCGCATTCAGGACGTAACATCAGTGAAGGAGTCTCTTCGAAGCAGATACAAGCGTCTTCTTTGACGAATTTGGTCTTCAAATCTGTCGGCGTTGAACAAGGTATCTGCGACTAACATGCTTGTCGTCCCGTTTCTACTCTACTCGTTTGGGGTGGCTCAATGGACGAAGAACGAGCTTACGGCCCTTGGTATCACCACGCGTAAGATCATGTATAAGCATAAGAGCCTGCATATAAATTATTCGTCCGTTTCGCTATTATACATCTCACGCCATCAAGGCGGACGCTGACTTCTGAATCTTTAATGTCTTCATAAACGAATTGTTCTAAGTACAGCTTACATCGTTGCAAATGGAAGACATCATTGCCTAAAAATGTTCAGGAAACACGAGATGATTGGCGAAGGAGCGTTCCTTTACGAAGCCGCGTAGCAGGCGGTTGAGACCCTTGGCCTGAATTTTAACATCAGAAGTGAGGAAAGTCCATTACTCCATGTAGATTCCTCACTTCTAAAAGCCGAAGTAAAGAACGCAGAGGTTGAACAATTTCGCCAAGAGCTACTCGAAAAGAAAATGCACAAAAACTTTCACAGAACTGTAGAAAATCAGTCCTTGTCGAAGGAGAAAAATTTTAGTTTCGAGATCATCAAGGCTTAACTCAGGTACAGAGGGTTTCATTTTCGCATGCAAGGACAGTGTGATTTCCACGTTAGTATACCGTTACCTCATTTTACGTCAAGAAGTTTCCAACGATAGGTGCAGAACGTGTAATGCACACGCTGATTACCTAGAACACATACTATCCGGGTGTCTCACTCACGCGGGAACGACGTATCTCTACAGACATAATGCGACCCTAAGAGTGCCTAATTAACATCTTTGTCGCTCTTATGATGTTGGCCGCGACTTTGCCCTGCCGAACGTTCCGAGGGAGATAGAGTCAATTGTCCAAAACGAGAAGTGCCAAATTTTCTGGAGCTACGATTTTCGGACAGCAGTCTCCATTGCACACTCGAGGCCTGACATCGTTCTCCAAGACTTCGAGAAACGAACTATATTCGTCATCGAATTCTCGGCTCCGGCCGACCACAATATCACTGCCAAGGAGATGGAAAAGGAGGAGAGAGATCAATATCTTGAAAGGGAGCTGCAACGACAGTACTAAATGAGCCCTAAGTTATTATATAATGTAAATTTTTTTGAAAATCGTTTTTAGTACTCTTTCACGGAACTGCTGTGCCAGCTGAACGTTAAGACAGCGGAAACACGATTTAAATGGAGCCCTAAATTTGGGAATAGGGGCCCCAATTAGCCCAAAAAGAAGTCCTCAATTATGTAAGGGGAAATAATGGCTTTTATGGTTTCGTTCACAAATTTTTTATAACATTGAACTAGCAGAACACCAAATATAACAAAAAAAGGGGCAAATAAAAAATCGAATGACTTCCGGACAAAGTTAAAAATTCCAGAAAAAACTGCAATTCCGAGCATTATTCTAAGAGAATATTATCAATAATAATATATTGTTTAAACAATTATTATTTTTGCTAAATTGAAACAAATATTTAATCACTCCAAGTGAAAAGTGGACCAAAAGTAAAAAATTTCAGAAAAAGCTGCAATTCCTAGCATTATTCAAAGAGAATATTATTAACAATAATAATGAATTGTTTGAACAATAATGTTTGTTAACAATAATTAACTATTACCTCACTCTGATTGAAAACTGGACAAAAAGAGGATTTTTTTTTAAACCGCGAGTTTCTAACTCTATTCTAAGAGAAATTTGCTAAAAACAATAATAAATTGTTTCGGCAACTTATGCAAACATCTAATTATCAGTTTAAAGTAGTATTTTATGTATCAGACAAATTTCCTGGCGATATGCATAACAATTTGAGAAAAAAATTTGCCAATGTATTTTTGGCCCAATCTAATGTATATTATATTCTTATCCTATAATAAGAAGGTATTAGATTTGTGTAAAATGTGCCCCCCCCCCCGTTTTTGTAAAATGTCCACGTTTTGAGACCCCCTGAACCCAAAAAACAGTTTTTCACAAAATGTATGTCTGTCTCTTTGTCTGTAGGTTTTTAGTTTGTTAGCACGATAACTTTCAAAAGAATTAACGTATTGGATTGGGCTTTGGTATACTCTTTAAGTGTCCTAAAATACAGGGCAAGATTTTGTTATCTAGCCATTTTAGATAAAACTTCGAAAAGTGAGCACATTTTGACAATTTTTGAGAACACTTTTTTTTTAATATTTAAAAATTTTATGGACGGATAATAATAGTACTCATAAAGCAGAACAAAATATTCTTACGACTTTTTTGGATATAAGAAAAATTACCGGAGTTATAGCATTTACAAAATTACAAAAAACAAACGAAAATGAACATTTTAAGCCAAACAACGCACGATATGAAAAAAAGTCAAGAGAAGAAAAATGTTTCTTTTTGAACACCCTACAATATTGTTATAAGACCTTTTAATTTTCTTCAAAAATCGAAAATTCAAATTTTTATCGCACAAAAGAATAATGAAAAATAAAAAATTCGATTTTACAGTCAAACTATATAAGATACGAAGCACGGCAAAGAAACAAAAATTGTACATTAAAAAAAGATCTACAAATTTCTTATTAATCACTTTTTGATTGGACGCGTAATTTTTGTTTCATTTGTAAAAAACTTATTTAAGAATAAAATAAATTTTTGGACAAACGACCCAAATCACGAAAAAAATTAATAGACAAAAGTAGTTCACCAAATAGTTGCATTTTTACCCAAGAAAAATGCAATTTCTACTAAAACAGATAATTTTTCAACTCAAAACGGAAATTTTCAAAAAAATAATTGTATTTTCATCCAAAAAAGATTTCAGTTGACGTTTCAACAACAAAATATGAATTTTAAACAAGAAGTAAATTTTCTCCGAAAATACGTGAATTTTCAACAAAATAAATAAACGAATTTTCAAGAAAACAATTGAATTGTCAAAAAAAAAAAAAAAAAAATAGTTGCATTTTCTTCCAAAAAAGGTTTCAGTTGGCTTCTCAATACCAAAATATGAATTTGAAACAAAAGGTAAATGTTCTACAAAATAGTTGAGTTTTCAACCTGGAAAAGATGAATTTTCAACAAAATAGTTGAATACTGAACCACAAAGAATGAGTTTTTAAAAAGATGTTGAATTTTCAACCACATAATAAAATTTATAAATAAAATATAATGTCCAAAAATGTCAGAAAAGGAAATACTAGGCAAATAAATTACTTAAAAGAATATTATATCAGGCTTACCGTGAAACTTCATTTTGTAAATTTCCTAATTTTTCTCAGAACAATTTTTCATTTTCTCTGACCATTTCTGTTCAAAGACCAGAATCTTAAACTAAAAATTTCGACTTAGAATCTTTTATAAGCGGAATGAAACATTTTTAAACTAAAATTGAAAAAATTCCGATTTATTCTTCTTGAAAGTTCTTGACTTCTTTAAAGTTAAAAAAATTCCCTGTTTTGCGAGATTTTCTGTACTTTCTGTACAATTACTGTGAGTTGTTTCATTTGCGAATTTCCAAAAATTGGGCGTACGTGAACGAAGGGCCCCCACCCCCTTACCAAGTCTTAACAAAAACTCTCGCCCCCCCCCCCCATGGAGCTCATACGTAATTGAAGTACGCAGTCCCTTATGGTTAACAGATTAAACCGATTTCAACTAAAATTCAAAACTTACCACTCAATGGTTTTATCGTTCTTTGGAACAGTCCAATTCGACAATAATAAAGGAAATTGTTACTTAAATGTATTTTTCGCAATTGCGTTTGCCACGTCTTTGCTTTGCTATTTTACTGGCTAAATGGCGTTATAGCTGCGGTGGCAATATCCGGCAATATGGTAAAACGAAAGCAATGTAGCCAACCCTTCACTTCTGTATAATTCAGGTAATTCCATGGACATAGGAATAGGAAGGGACCAGTGATACCAATGTGTGAGCCCTGAGCTACTGCGCTTGCGTTGGTATCGCGCGCTGGTTGGTTGCAGTTGGCGCGGAATTCAAAATGAGCATTAAATACAATTTTTCTTAAAAAAATAAATAGTTATTATAAAATGCACAAGGATACATATAAGGTAAAGACATCAGTTATTGACATACGACCAGTTAGTGACACCCTGGATGAATTTCCTTATTTATTGAAAAATGTAATTGAAATCAAAATGTAAATGAAGGTTTCGTAAAAAGAAGCATGCTTCAATATTAAATTGCAAATAAATATGTCCAGAGAATAATTTTCAAAGCAGTGTATACAAAATATTCAAAAACTGATGCTGCCATCAAGACGCGCGTCTCTCGCTTTTACACTTTTATAAGTAGGGAGAGCGTTGAGCAAGCACAAGCGAGTCGGTCCACTTTCTTTTTTTTTTCTTGATAAATAACGTACAAAATAAAGCGTAAAATTTCAGTCAGCGAATTTGTGTGTCGGTAAGAAGTTGTCTGGAAGGCAAAAGTTTGCATAATGATTCATTATGAGCAATAATATTAACCGGTCCGAGAATTCGTAAAGGGACAGATTAGTGACAGGATCAAGGAAAATGTATTTCAAGGAGAATCAGTCGTGTTGTTTAAAAATGTAATATGTTTATTGCTGTTTAATAACAAATTAGTTCCGAATGAAAACCACGTTTCATCAACTTCGACCAGTGGGCGGTCATCGAAAAA
>CAKNYM010046626.1:49134-90485 GCA_932195095.1 Andricus curvator
AAATTAAACTACTATGGTAAAAATGTAACTTTTTCGTTGGAGACTCATAATTTTAGTAGAAAATTTTCTTTCTTGGGTTGAAAATTTAACAATTTTGTTATAAATCGTTTTTTGTAGAAAATTCCTGTTTTTTGTTAGAAATTCAACTACTATGTTAAACATGTAACTTTTTGGTTGAAGATTCCTAATTTTTTTTAAAGAAAGTTCATGTTTTTTGTTAGAAATTCATTTCGTGGTTAGAGAATTTAACAATTTTGTTATAAATTTTTTTTTTTGTAGAAAATTCCGCTTTTCTGTTAGAAATTCAACTACTACGTTAAAAATGTAACTTTTTGGTTGGAGATTCATAACTTTTTTTAAAGAAAAGTAATGTTTTTTGTTAAAAATTCATTTCTTGGGTTGAGAATTTAACAATTTGGGTATAATTTTTTTTTAGAAGAAAATTCCTGTTTTTTGTTAGAAATTCAACTACTATCTTGAAAATGTAACTTTTTGGATGAAGATTCATAATTTTAGTAGAAAATTCATTTCTTGGTTAGAGAATATAACAATTTTGTTATAATTTTTTTCCAGAAGAAAATTCATGTTTTTTGTTAGAGATTGAACTACTTTGTTAAAAATTCATTTTCTTTTTTTTTTAAATAAAGTAATATGATTTTCTAAATTTAGAAAGAAGCGAAAGATAGAAAAAAGCGTCAAGAGACTTGTTTTCAGCTTTTTGAGAGGAACAAGTTTGCTCTTTTAACTTTATTTTTATCTTGTCTCGATTTTATAAACAAACAAATTATTATTTTTCATAAAAAGAAATCAAATTTTCTCTGCTTCAAGACCCATTTATCTAAGTTTAAAATAATTTGAATAATTCAACTAATTATAATTATTATATTAGCATATAAATAATATACATTATATATTATTAAATTAATTATCATAATTACAATTATTGAATAAATTGAACTAATTAGAAATAACGAAAAGGTAAAACAAGGCGATAAGAAATGTCACCTTTCTTTTCAAAAAATATCACGTTGTTTTCTAAAATGTGGCGTTTATTCACGAAAATTTCTTATCAGCAAATCTGAGTTACCTTGTATCAAAAGAATGCGGAACAAATGGTTTCTACGTTGCATTTTTTTCAGATAAATAATAAAATAATACATAACATAAAAAATGTGTTTGTCAAATTATTATTTTTGTTTTAACTATTATTATTATTATTATTGTTATTGTATATTAAATTATTATTATTATTATTATTGTTTATAACTATCTTTTCTTAGAGTAATGCTAGAAAGTTGCATTTTTCCTAAAATCTTCAGTTTTGCTTTGACTTTTTAGTTATGAACAAATAATAAGTGAACCTAAACAAGAATAATTTTTTAAATAATATTGTATTTTTTTAAGTAGATTCTCTTTGCTTTTACCTGCAGGTTTGAAAAAATTAGTTTAAGCGAAAAAATTGTAAAAAAAATCAATTGTTTAAATAAGCATGTTTGTTAACTCGTATTAAATATTACCTCAGTAATATAAAAGTGGACAAAAAGTTTAAGAGTTCAGAAAAAACCGCAACTTTTTAGCACTTATCCAAGAGAAAATAGTTATAAACAAAAATAAATTGTTTAAACAAGTATGTTTGTCAACTTGAATTATGAATACTTTATAAAGTAAAAAGTGGGTAAAAAGTTGAAAATTCCAGAAGAAGCTGCAACTATCTAGCATTAAGAAAGAAGAAGATAGTTATAAACAATAATAATTTGTTTAAATAATTATTTTTGCGAAATTAAATTAATTATTAACTCCCTGTAAGTGAAAAGTAGACAAATAGTTGAAAATTTTAGAAAAAACCGCAACTTTCTGGCATTATTCAAATTGAATAATATTAACAAAAATAATAAATTGTTTAAAAATTTATTTTTTGTTAAAAATAGTTAATTATTACCTCACTCTAACTGGAAATTGGACAAAACGTGGAACATGTTTTTAAAAAACCGCGACTTTTTAACTCTATTCTAAGAGAAAATTGCTAAAGATAATAAAAAATTGTTTGAAAAATTTATTAAAATATATAATTATCAGTATAAAGTAGCATTTTATGTATTAGAAACAATTTTTAAAAAACGCGAAAAGATCATAATTAGCGTCAAAAATTCTCAAAAATAATTTTTTCACTTCTGGGGTTTTTTATGGACCATATAAAACATACTTATGGGGGTGGTATTCAAAAAGTCATATTTTATTCATATTCTATGGTTCATTGTTGAGTTTCAGATCGATGAAGTAGGTACATTTTTAGTAAAAAAATTCATTAAAAAAAAACAATTTTTAACAAAATTTGTTAAATTTGTAACCAAGAAAATGAACTTTTAACTAAAATTATGAATTTTCAATTTTCTACCAAAAAGACACATTTTCAACAAAATAGATGAATTTTCAACTAAAAGGGATAAATATTTAACAAAAAATAGAACAGTTTAATTTTAAGTTAGAGAAATAAGTTTTGAAGCAAATAAAGTAAATTTTTCACGAAATAGTTTAATTTTTCAACCAATCAAATGAATTTTTTACCAAAAAGATTAAATGCCTATAAAAAAAATCGACGGAAAATAAAATAGTTAAATTTTAGGTTAGAGAAATTCATTTTCAAAGCAAACAAAAAAACGAATTTTCAAACAAATTTGTTAAATTTGTAAACAAAGAATTAAATTTTTAACTAAAATGATGCATTTTCAATCAAAAAAGTAAATTTTTAACCTACTAGTTATATTTTCAACCTATAAGATGAATTTTAGATTAATAATATTATATAAGTAGTTAAAATTCAAAGTTCAAAGAAGATTTCAAGGATTTTGAAGATTTTACAAACAAGATTTTAAATACTTCGAGAAATTTCAACGAATTCACAAAAATTTCAAAATATTTCAAAGATTTCAAAAATTTCAAGGATTTTAAAGACTTTACAAAGATTTAAAAATATTTCCAAAAAAGTTCAAAATTATGAAAAATTTTTATGAAAAAGTCAAATTAAAAAAAAAAATTGATGAATTTTCAACTAAAAAAAAGTAAAAAAAAAATTAAATGGTTTAATTTTCAGTTAGAGAAAGAAGTTTTTAAGCAATCAAAATAACTTTTCAACGAAATAGTCTATAAAAAAAAATGTCGAGAAAAAATTTAGTAAAATTTTTACTCGAAAAAAATAATTTTCCATAAAAGAAAACTAATTTTAAGCCAAAGTGATAAATTTTCTACCAAAAAAGAAAATTTTTTATCAAAATACCTGAATTTTCAAACAAATATTTTATTTTTTATGGAAATTTGAACCTCATAGTTGAATTTTCAACTTAAAAGGTGAATTAGTCACCAAAAAGATTAATATTCTACCACCAATGACAAATTTTCAACTAAATACAGAAATTTTGAAAGAAATAGTTAAATTTTCAAATGAAGATGATTGATATTCAAAAAAATATGTTATGGTTAAATTTTCAGTTCAAAAATTAATTTCCAATAAAAAAAACTAATTTGCAAGCCAAATAAATGAATTTTGAACCAAAAAGAATAATTTTACAAAAAAAAGATTAGTTTTTAACAAAATAGATGAATTTTCAACCAAAAAGGTGAATTAGTCACCAAGAAGATTAATTTTCTACCACGAAAGACAAAGTTTCAACAAAATACAGGAATTTTCAGCCAAATGTATTTTTTATGTTTTTTAAATGTTGAAAAAATATTAAATAATAATCTCGCTATAAGGAAAATTCTGTAAATAATATACAAAGTTTTCAAATCCTGTAAGATTGTCTGTAAAATCTATAACAAAATTGCTGCTGATTATTAACACGATATAAATTATTATTTTAAATATTAAATCGACAAATATAAAATATTCTAAATTTTCTTTAGGTGATTTGAAATTCGAATTGTTTCGTGTTCATTAAGTATGATGAAATAGATTAGGTGTGTAAATATGTGAGTCTCATTTTTCCAGTCTGAAGCAATAACTTGCAAATACGGAATCTTTGTTGAGTAATATTTGTCACAATATTTCCTACTCATTGCTTCAATAATAAGGAAATACCAATTAGTAGTTTTTCACTATAAAATTATTAAATATTTCAAATATTCGTGTGATTTTTAACTATCCGAAAAGAAAATAGTCTAAATTTGATAATATTTTTTATTATATTATATAATATTACTATTATAATAATAAATAAATAATATCATAATTAAATAATTATAAAAATAAATTATTATTATTATTATAATATTAATATTAAAAATATACATTTTTTCTAACTCCACGGACCCATATTATTTCAAATAGAGGGCTGCCAATCCAATGGCTTTCAACCCGGAAGAAGCGGCTTCAGCTTTAGCAATATTTAATGAACTCGAAAATTTTTGCAAAAATCGAACCTTACCAGCACCTCAATATTCAACATTAAATAGCCGCGAAAGTTTGAGCATACAGGCCACCGTCGTGGTATGAAAAATTATGAAAATTAAAAGAGCAGCACTAGGGAAACCGCCCTTGGAAGCTAAAGTAAACGCAGCATTAAAGACCTTATGTGCACTGCGACATTTAAGATACCCAGTATATATATATACCATTAAGCCATTTCCCTTTCGGCGAGCCTCAAGGGGTAAGCGTGACACTACCCGATTCGGGTAGTGTTTCTAGGTGGATAGTTTCTTGTAGTAAATACCTACAAGTGTGGGCTCACCACGCCCACCACCGCCAACAGCAACGCAGTAGTATCAGACGGTCACCCATCCAAGTACTAACCGCGCCCAACACTGCTTAACTTCAGTGATCTAACGGGAACTGGTGTTTCCAGCGTGGTATGGCCGTTGGTAGTAAATATTTCAAAATTAAGCGATTCATTCGAAACCCTCCATATCTGCCATAAAGAAACAATTATTCAAAAAAAAACGAAAAACGGCCACTATATCACCCTCAAGTAAAGAAGAAACACTAATTGAGGAAGATCGTAACGGAGAAATCCTACCACTAAACCCTGATGAACCGTCTACTTCTCAGTTCAATTGTATGAGAACTCCATCACATTGAAAAACATTTAAAAAATGTATTAAATGTGGTTTTCGACCACAGAACCCCTACTTTAAATTTTAATATAACGATGCTTCTTTCGTAAATCTCTCATGATATGATGCTAAATTTGCAGAATCATAAATTGGAAATTAGAATTAAATTTACTGTATACAGGGTTTGTATAAAAAGTATCGGGAAAAGTTTCGGAAAAATAGTTTTATCTCAGATATTGCTAAATAACCCTAAAATTCTTCAAAGTACATCCCTTGAGCGTCGACACACTTATGCCAGCGGCTTTTTCACAACTCGAAGGCTCCCTCGTAGGCGGATTCCGGATGTTCTTCAAGGGTACGCGTGCATGGTGGTGTCCTTTGAGGGAGGATTTTTTTGGGAATAGAAAAAAGTTTGGTTGGGCCAATTCGGGACTGTAAGAGGGTTGGGGAATCGTCGAGACGCCGTTTTACGTCAGGTAGTCGGTCACCTTGGAGCAGGTGTGGCTGGGTGCATTTTCGTGATGCAATTTCCAATTTCACACCTGCTCCAAGGTGACCGACTACCTAACAAAAAAGGGCATCGCGAGGATTCCCCAACCCCCTTACAGTCGCGACTTGGCCTCAGCAGAGTTTCTTCTATTCCCAAAAGTAAAATCCTCCCTCAAAGAACACCACCATAAGACACCAAGTTCCTTTGAAGAAGCTTGCACGCGTACCCTCAAGGACCTTCCGGAATCCGCCTACCAGGGAGCCTTAGAGTCGTGAAAAAGCCGCTGGCAAAAGTGTGTCGACGCTCAAGGGATGTACTTTAAAGAATTTTAGGGTTTTGTAGCAATATCTGAAATAAATCTATTTTTCCGAAACTTTTCCCGATACTTTTTATACAAACCCTGTATAAATGTGATTTAGAGAAACTTAATCAAGGAAATAAGATCCTGTTACCTGTCCTACTAACTACGGTATGTGTTATTAGACAATTCTTGTTCTATTATTGAGCATGATCAAATTATTGAAACCAGTTCTAATATAATAATTAATTTTTCTTATTTCGGGTCACGGATCGAGGAGCACAATGATTCTACCAAATTTTTTAACCTTCCTCATAATCCTCTTAGAATCAAGATTAATACCATCGCTATTGCTAATTTGAATGATTTTTTTAGTTATTGCCCAATTATTACCGGACAATATGATAAATTGATACCTTATTGTTTTAGCGGCCCCGAATCAGGAAATTGCAATAGAAATTATCAAAGATTACAAAAAGAATTAAAAAGAAGTAAAATCAGTCAGTATATTTCGGAAATCGGTGTATCACTTGAATCTGCTCGCATTCCAGATGGCACCCCTTTTGGACAAGAAATAATCAATTATTTTCAAGAAATACCACGTTCGTATTTACGTGCAAATGACAATCGTAATCATATTTTTAAAATTGAGACGCTTGAAATCCCAAAAGAATTAGCTATTCTTGACACCAGTTTTAATAAGAAATTAATTATGCAGATAATGCTACTCTATACAGCAAATGGCTTTCCGAAACCTTAGGAAAACTATCACCAGTAGCAGATTATTATCTGGAAAACCTACAAAAATGATCGAATATTCTATTGTTTGCTAAAATGGGAAAATGGCATCCAAGAATCCTCACAAGAAATCAATTTCGTCTAGTAACTTCAGACATTAAAGAAAAATTTCCTGCTGCATACCTCCCAACAAACAATTCGTTGATGCAGTTTCTGGAACTTTCAGAAATCAAAATATTTGAAATGAATGACACAATTATCATTTACGCGTCAATTCCTGTTCCACAAATAAAAAAATTCGAATTTTATAAATTACATCCCTCGTACAAATTCTTGACCTTTCATAATGATTCAAAATTTATAACTGCTTACATCAAACCTAAGACCAATTATTTTGCAATTTCAAATGATGATTCTACATACTTATTTACTGATAACAAACTTCATCAAACTTGCAAAACAACCCCTTATGGCAAAATGTGTCTATCAGTTGAAATTCTGGAATTTTCAATCAATTTCAATCAAGAGCAGGGTGGATTTATTTTTCTCATTATGCAGAGAATATTCAAATTAACTGCCCTCCAAAGCAACAAATTTTATTTCCATTGAAAATGAATGGCATACTTTATATTTCACCAAATTGCGTTCTAAAATTGAATACTTCGCAATCTTGGATTCCTACTCGGAAAATGGACCCAGAAAAAAAAATTATGCACCGATTTTACCAAAAAGATTTTGTCCCAATACATACTAATCAATCAGAAACTATTACACTTCTAAACGAAACTACAACCCCTATAAATTTCTCTTATGATGAAATTATATTTTACCTTCTTATTGTCATAATTGTAATTGCCACTATAGCATTAGCTACGCTTTTAACGTTAATTTACAAAGAAATTTTTTCACATCAAGAAATGCGCGGGCCATCCGTTTCAATTTTTAACTTTCGTACTCCTGATCCAAATGACTCCCTAAATGCTATACCTACCGAAATTGTTTACATTTGTAAAATAATAAAATATATTGATGATTTGAAGTTGCTCAGTATATTACATTTTGAAATTCAAAAAATAAATTCTGCTAATTTTGTTAATTTTTGAAATGGAACAATTTTTTATATATGAATCTTCAATTATCTACTTTGGTACTAAAATAAAAGACAATTATTGTGAATAAATTTTTTTTTCTTTTTCATTCATAGCTGCCAACTCTTTAACAGTGAGAGACTAATTATTCAAATTTTGCAGTATAACCAAATATTCTTTTAGTACTTTAGAATATTTTTTTAAAAATATTTTGAAGGATCTTAGACATCGGAATTCAAATTATTTCAAGTTATTCCTAGGAAAACAATTTACACAGAATCTCTTTAAATTTCAAAGGATATTTGAGAGATTCTTCAAAAATATTAAAGTATTCCAATGGATTGCAGAATGTTTCAAGTCAGAACATTCTAGAAATTGTAAGCTATTCCGAAAGATTTCATATAGAAATATTTCAAAAACATTTGAAAAGATTTCACAAGGTTCAAAGTTATTTCAAGAGTTTTTACAAATATTTAAAGTAATTTTAATATGTGGAAAATAATTGCGATATATCTTAAGTGATTTTAAAGTTTTAGTTTTGTTTTCAAAGGCATTTTATGAGGCCTCAAAGAAAGCCATAGGTTTTCGTGAATTGTTAAAGGATTTTAGGATGCATATTTATTTAATTTTTTGTTTTTCTTGCCTCCACAAATCTTCCATCGCGTATCTCCCAGAATTATCCTTCTACAACGAAGACAGAGTCCGGAGAACCCTTTACACGGAAAAAAATTATCCGTGAAGAAGTCACGAAATTGTAGCTAGGTCTCGGATACGAGATAAAAAAATGAAACATTACGTCCTTATTTCTATGAGAAATTTCCTGAAAATTTCAGACTGAAATATAAAGAGGAAAAATTTTATTTGTGCGATTTAATTTTATAATTAATTTATAAATTCGCAACTCAGAAGATTCGAACCCTCAGGACTGCTGACTCACCAGTTTCTAAACATAAACCAGGAGTGCGTAAACACGCGCAGCCATCGAGGCCAAACAAAATAGGTATTATAAAACTTCTAGCCACTCATCCGACGAGCTTCAGGCACACATACGAGCGCACACACGCACCGCGCGTTTGGGAGAGTGTGTGTGTGGACCACTTACAGGGGAACTTACGTTCTAGTTCCCAGATTTGTCGGGCAAGCTCGTGAGTGCTCTGAGAATCTTTTCCCAATCACTCGTAATATTTTTGTAATTATTCACGTAAAAAAAAAGTGATGAACAGTTTCAGAATTTTCACATCGAGTTCCTCAATCCTTCTCAAAGTTCGCAGGTTATGTACGAAAATACATAAATATCCGATGAATTTTTCACATATCCGAGACCTAGCTACTAGTTCGTGACTTTTTTACGAATAAATTTTTTCCGTGTAGTATCTTCTGTTGCAGCATTTCCACTTTTCTCGCATAATCCATGGGGGCAAGTGTATTCCACGCTTCCGGAAATTGGTACTTAAACATTTTATTCCGGAATTTGTTTAAATCTGATGCTATATGTTGAGCATCACTACATTGGCCTCTATCAGGCGAAGCCAAGTAGTCACATTCAAACAAACAATCAGGATTTTGGTTGAAGAACGTAAAGTACTTAGACACATTGATCCCACTTGGTCCTGCACTGGATCCCGCAATCGAATACGGTGTTGCACGTATCCCAGTTAGACTATGTGCACTTCCAATTTTTCCACAGATTTGTAAGATATTTGGGAGAATTAATCCCACATTTGGTTGAGGTGACTGTATCGCGAATTGAACTGGCCGAAAAAGCTGTATATTTGAGATAACCGGTTGGTTAACTACCGGTATCAAATTTTGGGCACTAACTGTCACTATTGGTTCACTTATATTTTCAGGGCACTGTGTCAGGGTTGATTCATTAATTCTTACACCTTCCGATTGAGGGTGTTGAATACTCTCGACGACCGAGTGTTCCGCACCGACCGTTTCCGAGAGAAAAGGGGTCTTCAAAATCCGAACCATTAAAAATTGTCTCTCATTCAGGTATTGAGTTTAAAACACCATCAATAATTTCGTCGTACTCAGACGTATTTAAGGGATGAAACGACATATTGGACATGGCTTTAAATGGATAGCGAACTGTGTCTTGACACAAATCGGAAAAGTCTCAGAATGAACTGATGACCCAAAGTAATAGGGCCTCTGAAAACCCTCTCTCAAGGAGAGAAAATCTAGAGGGCGAAGAAAATTTAAGAGTGGGGAAAAACGATAAAAGTCGAAAAACTGTGATTTCGGCCGTATCAGACAAGTTATTTGACAACACATGCTTAAAACAACTGCAATAGCACTCAGAGGTAACGGACCAAGAGGGAGGAGTCATAGACTAAAAGAGTCCACAAATTATAAAATAACATTAGTGCTGGGGGATGAAACAGAAACTTTATAATAGATTTTATTGTACAAGGTAGACTGAAGGGCAAAGATTCGAGAAACAAATTCATGAAAAAATATTATAAGAAATAGAATAATGTAATTTTTTAATAAATATATTTTTTAAAGGACCTTCAATGTCAAATTTTTCCAGGTCTAATAGTTTATAAAAAATTAGAAGAATATTAAGATTTATTACATTTTTATCCTATTAAGGAATCTAAAAAAAGGGTATAATGATATAATACTTCAGAACAATATTCCTATTTATAGTTTGCATTCAAAATTCGGATGCTAGCTTGACTTTTTATTAACATTTGTAATTGTTACACATATTACTGAACGCTACAACACTGAATGATAATTTCTAACGTCAATCTCAAATCCTAATCCTATGTGCAGCAACTATCGTGCAAATTGTCTTTTACTGCATGAATGTGCTCGACAGCGTATTTTTGTTTTAAATCTCTTTACTGCAACTATGAAATTTCATATTAATTTACTCTGAATAAGCTATCAAATGCCAACAATTCTGACATTTATAATCTTCTCTGAAAACCAAAAGATGTGAATTATAACACCTGATCCAAATATTTATGTTCCAAGGTTTCTGAAGGAAAAAGTTATGCAATGTATACTCATCAAAGTCCATAAAACGTCGCACTTCGTTTAAATTGTTCATTTATCGATCATTCCATTAGATGGAACTCCTGGCATTTCATAAGTTGATACCATTCTTAAAAGTTTAACATAAATATACACTGTTAGAAATGCTTGCAATTTTAGTATACATGGGCATATTAAATTTCTTATATGTTTACTAAATTCATTACACTTTGTAATTTTAGTATACTTACGTATACTAAATTTCTTTTCTGAAGTTATATGTATACTAAATTTATGAAGTATACAGTAAGTTTCTTTCACGTATATGAATTTCATAGTTTCTGTATACTAAAATTCATCTACGTGTTTACTACATTGAGCTGCGCAAGCGCGTTTCGATTTACGCGAGTCGGGCAACGTGGCCGGTAGCAGCGCCGTTGTATTTGTTTGAGTCCCTTGTAATGCTAAAAGGTTTGGCTTCTTTCTGCGAGGATCTGCGAAGACTTCTCTTTAAAAGGTTTGTTCAATTTATCAACGTGAATGTAGCTTACCGATATGATTATTTTAAAATTAAAACTTTGTTCTTTAATTTCATTTTTCATCTGATCATGTTTACAGATGATGAAGACGGAACCCACGCGAAACGGAATGCGTATACTGAATTTAGTATATGCGTATACTGAATTTCGTATACATTTATACTAAATTTACTATACGCGTATACTAAATTTCATGTACGTACATACTAAATTCAGTATATGCATATACTAAATTTACTGTACGCTGGTATACTAAATTTAATTTCATGTTGTGCATTCTTGCTTCCATTATATGTATGCTAAATCTAATACAGGTTTTTCTAACAGTATATATATATATGGTTTATATCCCACAAGTATATATGTTTTTTTTAATTATCGTGCATTTTCGATACTTTAAATATTTCTAATGTTATTCCTATATAGTAGTTGCACTTAATTGTACTATTGTTCTCGTACTTTTATTACAATTTTTTTTCCAAAGAAAGTTTAGTTAAAATTCTCAGCACCAAAATGTACAAACTAACTTTTAACTTTTACTTATCATCAGTAATAAAATTGAAACTATTCAAATAAATATAATTTGAAATAACTAAATTTACGTATTGGAATAAAATAAAAAGTAAAAGAAACTAGTTGAACTTGGAAATTTTATTCCCAAGTTCAATCTTAGGGAGGGAGGAAGTTACGTGTTCGTGACTGATGTCAGAAGAGTATACACTTTTCTTCCTATAATGTGAAATAATCAAGTGAATTTTTTCCTCCTAAATTTCGCATGTTTTCTTATTCATATATTTGAAATTAATTACATTTTAGTTTAAATTTTCACAAAACCCTTTTTATTCTATAAAGATCAAAGGGTTAGGTTTGTTCACAAAATATTATGCATATGAATACAAACCCTTAGGATGATAAAAACTTCAGAACTTGATGATTAATTTATATTTCTCAATTAAAATCAATTAAACATTAATGTCATCGCATTGATATCATACAGTGTTATTTATATTAAAATTAATACTCAGAATTTTACGTCTGTATTTCATAATATATGTCTATAATGGTTTGACCAAATCTTCAAGTTAACATATGAATTTATTAATAACTATTATCTGTAATTGGTTTATGAAAAACATATGCCATACCACGCTGGAAACACCAGTTCCCGTTAGATCACTGAAGTTAAGCAGTGTTGGGCGCGGTTAGTACTTGGATGGGTGACCGTCTGATACTACTGCGTTGCTGTTGGCGGCCGTGGGTGTGGTGAGCCCACACTTGTAGTTATTTACTACAAGTTATCAACCTAGAAACACTACCCGAATCGGGCAGTGTCACGCTTACCCCTAGAGGCTCGCCGAAAGGGAAATAGCTTAATGGTATATATATATATATGTGTTTTCACCAATCCATCAAGAAAACCATTCATGTAAGAAAGCTTACAATATTTCGACACTACCTGTAGTAGCTTTCATCTAAAACGTAGACCCCTAATATATATTAACATTGTAATGATATGGAACATATTAATAAGCATGGAATATTGAGAACTGCATGAATCATTTCTGTAAAACGTGATACCTTTTCTACATGAACTAGTGTCTTGTTTTAAAACCCTAAGAATCATAATAGGCTTTACTTAGAATATTATAAAACAATGCGTGCCAGTGTGAATTATAATAGAATATAATACTTTATAATCAAAAGTAGACTTTGAGAAGTAACTCTTTTTAAAATTTTAGTAATGTTAATGAACTGTTAATGAGTTTTCAAATATGATAATAAATTATCATCTTTAAAAAAATTAAGGGGGAAGGTGTAACGTGACCGCGACAATATATTATAATTATCTATCTGATTATGCGAGTTTCATGTATTTAAAAATGTGGAAGAAAAGTTCACGCGCTGATCAAAATAGAATTGGTCTTGATGGGTGGTCGATATCTTCATATGAGAAGAACGGGAAGGCACGGTTACTATGACGAGCGTACTCTCGTACCTACCAAGGGGATTAGAATCATGCATCTTACGAATTCCCCAGTACCTGGAAAGGAAGGAAGCTATAAAGTCTTCTCGAGGATTGTTTCAGCCCTGCCAAAGGGACAACTAATGCTTTGTCAAGCTAGTCAAAAAAACTAATTGCAATGAGGGTGAAATGTATGGCAACGCTTGGATCTCCAAGGAGATTCTTCCTACCACGCTATATAAAAACTCTGGAACAGGTGAACAACAGTCAGTTCTTCGTCAGTTATTCGTCAGTATTCGCCAGTCTTCACCCGTATTTTTGAGCAGTCCTTCGGTACCAGTTTTTAACCCTTCGGTTCTGCTCAACAGGTGGTTTTAACTCTTTCGGGATCGTACTCTCCCAGTATCTTCTAAAATACCAGTTCATCGTGACATTCTTCATTTGGGATTTACTTCTACCCTAATCGAACTCATCACGTGCTAAGCCATAAATTATCTGGATCACCGCACTGCATATCCGGAACCAGCCCTGAGAGATTCTACATACAAAAATAAGCCTAAACTCGGTAAGTTCTAATAAACATTAACCTCTGTCATTCTTCCCTCTCTTATCTGTCGAAACACTTATAAATCCGATCTTTCCAGTCGGACAGTCGGAGATAAATAACATTTTTTCTCAAAATCAATTGAAGTATCCATCTTGGAACCCCTGCGCATCTTTTCTTCCTCACAAATTGAACTATGTATTTAATCTAAATAAACTGATTTGATTGTGAATTATGTGTATTCAATTCATTTGACTTGGGTGCTCGTCCCAAATTGTGATCTTATCCGATTACAATTAAATCGAGCAACTTAGAGAATTTAAGTGTATGTATATGTTGTCAAGGCGTCACATCACACTTTTTTTAAATCACGAGAAAATAATGAAAAAATCATTGCAAGGAAATCATTACAGGCCTATACTGAATTTTCAGTGACATTTTTTCGTAAGAGTGTAACCACCATAACAGTGAGTGACGACGAACCCTTCGAAGATTTTTCAAATTCTGGAAAAAATGTTACACCCAAAAAATTTATTAAAAAAATATATAATGCGTATGATAAAAATTATTTCCCAATATCGCTCGTTTACAATTGCCACGTGATAGTGAATGATAATAAATGAAGAACAAAATTCAAGGTCTTTTGCAGGTTTTCCTGGTCAAGAAATCAAGTTTTTCCAGGTCTCCTTTTTTTACATCAAATAATGACATAACCGCTTGTTATATACGTAAAAAGATGAGCCATTTAATTTGTATTGGCTAAACATTTTTAAAGAAAGCAAAACCATAAATAAAGAAATTTCTTAATTTTTTGCGAACATAAGTTGCCTTTATGAAATCTTTGGAAATATTTTTAAATCTTTGTAAATTCTTTAGAATCCTTAAAAGTTTTGAAATCTTTTAAATATTTTAAACTCTTTGTGAATTCGTTGACATTTCTTGAAGTATTTAAAATCTTTTTTGTAAAATCTTCGAAATCCTTGAAATCCTTGGGAAATTTTTCGAAATCTTTACGAAATCCATTGTGTTGGTTTGAAATCATTGAAATCTTTTGATATCTTCTTAAATATGTTGAAACCTTTTGAAATCGTTTGAAATCTTTGAAATGTTTTGTAATCTTTGAAATTCTGATGAATTCTTTGAAATATTTTGGAAATATTTGAAATCTTTTGAAATCTCCTGAAAAAATTTTGAAATCGTTAGAAATCTTTAAAATGTTTTGAAATATTTAAAATCTGATGTACTGCACCCTTGTTGAAATCTTTAAAATTCTTGAAACATTTCGAAATCCTTATGATATCTTTCAAATATTTGTGAAATATTTTCTGATTTTTTTTTTGTATTGGTTTAAAATCACTGGAATTTTTGAAATCTTTGTGAAATCTTCAAAAAAAATTGAAATTGTTAAAAATCTTTGAAATGTTAGAAATCGGTTACGCTGCAACCTTCTTGATATCTTTAAAATTCGTAAAATCTGTTGAAATTCTTGAAATCCTTTGGAATACTATTGAATTTTTTTGGAATGTTTCTGAAATCTGTTTTATTCTTATGAAATCATTGAAATATTTAAAATCTTTGTGGAATCTCTTGAAATATTCCAAAAAATTTTTAAATATTCAAAATGTTTTGAAATATTTTAAATCTGATGTACTGCACCCTTGTTGAAATCTTTAAAATTCGTAAAATCTGTTGAAATACACGAAATCCTTTGGAATCCTATCGAATTATTTGAACTCTTTCTAAAATCTGTTTTATTTTTATGAAATCATTGAAATATGTAAAATCTTTGTGAAATCTTTTGAAATATTCCAAAAAAATTTGAATATGGTAACTTGAAAACAAAATATAATTTAAAAAAATATCAGAGAATTCTGCTTAGAACGTCTAGTTCTTTCCAGAGTATGGAGTGTTTTACGCACATGTGTCACAAATAATTATTTTACACGAAGTAAAGTTCCTAGTAGTTTTCAGTAAATTATTTTTTCCATTTTCGAAATATGCGAATAACAGGTGGACCGAGTGGAAACTGCTGTACAAAAGTCCAGCAGGTAATGGAAAAATTAAAAATGCAATCTAAAACAAAGATATTATAGAACTGTGCCTAAAGCGTCCAGATTTTTCTAATCAGGAGTACCGTGGGGCTTTCAAAAAGGTTCTATCCTAGGTTGATGAAATATAAAATATCTTATACGTAAAACCAAGTGTTCATATTTAGTCTTTTTTAAATCATTACGATAAAATATAATATAAGATATAAAATACACTGGGGTCAACTGATTTACTAAGTAGTTTTTGATTACATACTTTTCAATAGTTAAAATAATAAGCTTTTACATTTTTTCTTACAGAATCGATGCTGCGGTTGAATCACTAAAAGTTCTGATAAACTATTAAAAAAATTAATATAAATAATATAATCTGTAGATCTGGTTTGAATCAATGCTCTGATGAGTCAAATAGCTTTTCAAAGGTGTGGCTTCTTCCCGGTTTTTTTTCACAAGTGGGGTTTTCCGTTCGGGTTGCACTAAAGCACAATCGTACGGAGGCCCAGGTATATACGGGAGATTGTCAAAATGAAATTGTCAAATAAATGGTATTTCTTCTGTTTATAAGTTGATTCATTTCGTAACCTTTCCCTGGCAGTCCAACGTAGTTTTTCAACTGTCCCTCACATTTTCTTGATTGAATTAATGGTGTGGCGAATGTGGTTTACACGAAGGTTTAGATGCTCTACTCTAAAATTCCCCATGATCGAGCGAAGGGGACCTACTTGAGTTTCAGTTATTTCTTCTCGTGTCAATGGGGTAACCGTGCTGCTTTCCATGTTTATTTTTGCCCGTTTTGTTTGCCGTCTAGAATATGTATACATCCCAGCAAGAATATCTGAAGACTCCAATATTGCAAAGACATCACCATCGGATGTTGACAATACAATTTGTTCTTGAGTTGGCATAGACCCATAGTATTTATACCCAATTTTTAGTTCAAGTTGTTTATCGGCAGGAAAAGTGTATCTTCGAAGTTCAAATATCCGGTGCTGATTCGTATTTGGTATCAGTCGAATGAACCTAAGTTGTTCAAGTCCACATCCATAGCCGTCAGAAGAAGGAAGCCTTGTAGAAGGAACCATGGACCTGGCAGGAGAAATCCTGGACCTGGCAAGAGGAGACCTAGACCTGACATGAAGAGAAGACTCGGCAGGAGAAAGAGATATCTCAGGTGAATGATTTTTTTTAGAAGAAGGAGAAGATCCGTAACGAGGAACACCAGGAATAGGTTCTCCATTAGGTAGGCATTCAAACTGTGAACTTAATTCTGCAACAGGAAAGAGTGAAATACATTTTTTTTAAATTCAAGTTAGTATTTCATGAACCCCCCATGTAGAAATTGATTAATTTAGCTCTATTTCCATTAAGGCTGTGGTTAGATCGTCACTAGAAAAACTGGACTAGTATGGGTCTGTCCACAAATCTACGGTTCGGAACAGCGAAGCAGGGGTGCGGAGAATCGCTGAATGTAACGTTACAAACTTAGATATCGTTTATTACGTTTTCTGATGACAAATGTTAACAAAGTTGGAAGTTGCATGAGTACAGTTCAATAATAACTTAATAGGTTTGAAAATCACTGCCTAGGGTGTGAAGGGAGTTAGTGGGAAGGCAAAAGGTTTCGTGACGTACACTACCGTCAAAAAAAGAAGCGAGAAACTTTTCTTAAAAACTGTTAGAAGGTTTATGAAATTCAGCTTTGCATATGACTTCTCATAGAGATATTTTTGATTTCATAAAGAGAATATGACGCATGGGAAATTTTGAAAAAAAGAAAAGTTGCGGAAAAATCGAAAATTTATATTACGCAGTCTTTACTGTGTCTTTAGATACAACTAAAAATGCTCAAGCGTGTCTGAGTCAAGTTTCAGTCTCCGCTCACGAAAGTTGGCCGCGAAACCGGTGTTTGCTGGAATTTCTTAGATTTCGAACCTTAACTTCAACTTGTGCTGTGACTGAAAAAAATGGTGGAAAAAAACTGAAATTGACAGGATATAATACTTGAAATTTTATCTTTAATTTCAGCCGGTAAAACTTCAAAAATCTTCATGAGTTCCCGAGTTATTTAATTGAACCTCTTTTTTCTGTGTTACCAACCCCCAACTTCATGGTGGCAATGCTTCTAAAATAATTGTGATTTCCATCAAATAAATTTGTGGGATCTACGTAACTGTCTTATTTCCTCATCTCTTCTTCAAGATCCTTCTGATCTTTAGATAAAACGAGGAGCTACTAGAATAAACGTAGCTTATGCTACGTTGGTCGTCACACTTCTGTGTAAAAGATTCATGTTTTTTAGTTGACGATTCATTTTTCATTAAAAATTTAACTGTTTTGTAGAAAAACCGTTTAGGTTTTGGTGGAAAATTAACTTTTGTAACTGAAAATTCGAGGAACAATTCCTTGCAAAAAATGTATTTTTTCAGCTAAAAATTCAATTCTTTGATTGTAAATTAACTTTTTATTGAAAAAGAATATTTTTGGGTGGAAAATTCTACTTTTTTGTAAATAATTTGTCTTCTTAGCTTCAAAATTGAACAATTTCATTGAAAATTCATGTATTTCGTTGAAAATTCGTCTTTTTGGGTAGAAATTCATCTGTATGATTGAGGATTTAAAGATTTTTTTTAATTCGTTTTTTATTTTTGTTGAATTTGACTGATTGAAAATCCGTTTGTTGTTGTTAAAATTTAACTTTTTAATATAAAAAATTAAAGTATTTAATTTTTGGTGGAAACCTCATTTTCTTTTTTTAGTTGAAAATTCCACCATTTGATTGAAAATTCATCTTTCTTAATTGAAAATTGACTCTTTTGTTGAAAATTCTTCTCTTCAGTTGGTGATTCAAATATTTCATTATATATTTGTATATTTTCGTTCAATTTAACTGATTGAAGATTACTATTTTTTGTTGAAAAATAATTTTGAAACTGAAAATTGAACTATTTCATTTTTGGTTGAAAATTTAGTTGAAAATTCAACTAAGATAGATGTCCCAGTAATCGTGGCGGTCCCAGTAATCGTCAGTTTTGAGGTGTAAACGCCAGAAGTAAGTATTTTTCGAATGAAAATACATTCCTAAAATATTGTTAAGTAAGTTTGAACAGTGCTTGTTGTGGAAACCAAATTAGTTTTTTTTTGTACAAATAGTGCACATGGGTAAAAAAAATTTATTTTTATTGCCGGCGGCGAGGAATCACGAGACGTGGAAAATAGCTTAACATTTAGGTTAGAGAATACGTTTCTTTGCTTAAGCTTTTAATATGTCAAGAAATTACTTGATCGGGACGAAAATTATTTTCTTGTAATAAAAGATCTTTTTTTTCATAAAATTAAGTAAAATCTTCATTTAGTACCTTCTTGTTCGAGAAATATCGGTCACGATTATTGGGAAATTTCAAAAGCATAGTTGCTCGAGTAATCGCCACCGGTCGCGAAGACTAGGACGAACCTGTCAAAATTTTATTTCCATATTTCGTTACAAATAATGATTTAATTAATTTCAAAAAGGCGTGAAATGAAATCGGAGAACTGACTTGTGACTGTGAGTAGTAATCGTAATATAAATTAGTGCTTAACATTAATCTATACTGCATAATATAAAGAAAAATGTGTAATAGATACATAATTATTGATAGTTTAATATTTTGCCAACGTACACAGAACATAACCTCCAAATACACATGATGAACTATCAGAGGATTAGATTTTGAGGTTATGTTTCGATGGATTTCATCTCGGAAGTCTCAATCAATATAAAACTAATAAAAGATCTTTAATTTCATTAAAGTTGGCAGATTTGGAAATCACGGTAACAGGGACATCGGTCCTTTTTGACTTTTAATGGTTTATAAATAAGAAGTAATATTAAATATAATGTAAACACAATTTTTATAATATTCTAGGATGTTTAATGCTTCAATCAGTACCAATCATTTTTTGAATAATCCTTTCAAAACAATTTTCTAAATATTTGAAGTCAATGAAATCTCTTATGGTGACGATTACTGGAACTTTTCCTTATTTGGTTGGATTCAATTCATTTGTCAAGAATTTGTCCATTTTTCTCGAATTCAACTGGTTAAAAATTAATGTTTTTTATCTGAAAATTTATTAAATATTTCATTTTTGTTAGCAAACCTTTCCTTTATAAATTGAAAATTTGACTATTTGATTGAAAATTCAACTGTATTCTGAAACATACAACTTTTTAGTTTGAAAACGTAACCCTTTTGTTAAAAATTCTTCTTTTTGGATAAAAAATTCTTCTTTCTTGTTGAGATTTCTTTTTTGTTATTGTTTTCCTTGTTAATTGTCCATTAGCGTTCTCGAAGTGATTTTTTAAACTAATAATTCAGGTATTCGATTTTTGGTTGAAACTTACACATATTTTTTGGTAGTAGAATAAACTATTATTGAAAATTCATGTATTTTGTTGCAAGTTTGTCTATTTGTAGAAATTTAATTTTCTTGGTTGGAAATTCATCTTTTTAGTTTAAAGGACAGCTTAGCCGACGGCTAAGCTACTTTTTCTGTTTTTGAGAAGGGGGGAGGGGGTAAGAATGAATTATCGGGAACTGTTCATTTTTTAGGCAGAATGACCCGTTTTAATAAAATATTTTCAATTCCAACAAAAAAGTGTGATATTCATGATATAAATATTTAAAAGCACGGACAAAAAGAAACTTGTAAGCTCTTTTATGGCCTATAATGGCGGTCCTTAACAGAAATCTGGGCATGCGTGAGGCATCGCCACGTTCAAATTTTATTTTCTGACAGTCTCATGAAATATCAGACTACACCAGAGACTCGCTATTTGAACGCGCGATCGAACGCGTTATATGAATTCCTAGAATTGCTGGTCCCCACAGTTTCTCAGGGGGCAGGGCGAGAGACGGTTGCGACTCCGCCTCTGAAGGGACGCATGCACTATACTACTCAGTCAAGTAGATTGCGCAATATTATGGAAACGGTTCAGGCGGCCCTGACTGTTTACGTTTCGCTGTACGCGTTATATGAACAAGGCCATTTTCAGGCAACCTCCGAGATTGTTCATCTATCGAGTCTCTGGTGTATTAGGGGAATTCAAGATGCGGATTAAAAAAATAAATTATTAAGAGGACAAGTTGGATTTGACAAAATGTATTAACATGTTCAAGGCAGCCGAATTGGCCAACACGCTAACGCAGAAAATGCTTTGCGTGAATTAAAAGAAATTTTAATGAACTAGCCGGTTTTAAGATATTATGATGTTAATAAACCTGAGGCCTTAAGACTTCAGTTGCTTCGCAAAATGATTTGAGAGCAGTTTTGCAACAAAGAAATTTACCAATCGTATATTGAAGTAAAGCTCTCACAGAGACTTAAGATAGATAAGCTCAAATTGAGAAGGAATCATTAACTATTGCCATTGCACGTGAAAAGTTTTGTTAGCTTTGTTAGTTCAAAAAAGAAACTTCTGAGGACGAGGAAATCTAAATGCCAAGAAAATAGTTTGCCTAGAAATAGGTTCAAATTTGTAGATATACATCATAATACTTTTATACTTACCAATAGAATTAAGGATGATGGCCAAGGTGAAACCCAGAGTATAAACGATCTTCATTTTTGCCGAGAAAAGAAAAACTAATTTATGTGTTTATGCAGAAGTTGTTTATCAGTTGATATCATTTATCCTGCAGCCGTTATCTCAATGATTATAGGCGTCGAGCTTATTCTTCTGACATATTTACATTTCATTAGAGTCACTTTCAAGAAAAAAAATTAGTTACTAAATATGATAAAACTGATATCAATTTAATACCACCATTTTATCTCAGGCAGACAAACCTAACAAATAAATAATGTTCATAGATTATGTAATACAATGTAATAAAAATGCAAAAAGGCGCGAGGATTTCATTCCTGTGGGCTTTCTGCATGCAGTTTGCTGAAAAAACAGGGGGAAAAAGGAACTCTTTGAAAAGGGGTCAAAAGGGGGAATGAGGTGAAGATTTTTAAGTCTGTCCTCAGATGGTTCAAATGTGTTCAAATCTAGAATGTATTATTGAAATTTAATAAAAACAATAGTAATTCAGATCCATGTGAATGTTTTATTAGTTCTCATTCACCAAGATTTGATTCTCAATTACAAAATTTGATAAAACTAGAAAATTTCATGTACTTAATGTTTCGTAGCCCCAGACAGAAACCCTTATAGGGAATTAGGGGAAGTAAGGTGAAATGAAGGGAGGCAAATGGGAGGAAATGATGGAAGAGGAAGTAGGTGTAGTGGAGTGAGAAGGAAATTAGGGTAGGGAAAGTAGGAATATAAGGGAAAATGTTGGGTGGAAAGTATAGGAAAAATAAGGGCGGCAAAGTAGGAGAAGTGATGGGAATTACGGGAGGGGATATCATGGGAAATGGGGAGAAGGAAGTAGGGAAAATGAGAGGACAAGTGAGCGGTGGAGAAACAAGCGGTAGGAATGTAGAAGAAATTAGGGGTGAGATGTGGGGGACATGAGGAAAGGAGAGCGGGGTAAATAAGGGATGGGAATGTGAAGAAATGAAGGAAGGGGCAAAAGGAAAAGTTTACATAGGAAACAGGAAGTGAGAGAATAATAATGTTGATCAACTCTATTGAAACAATTTATTAACTAAATCCCAACATTTCAAGAACACAAAGTTCTTATTATCAAGGGTACCTATTACGAGTTTATACTTTTGTTTGAGAAAACTTATGGTAATCATTTTTAAGCACAGTTCTAGACTATGTACGTTCAAAATATAAAAATCGTTACGTCAGAAAAGCCAATAATAGGAGGACAAAAAAAAAACAATAATATTCCTCAACTTTGTCGGACTAAATTCTTCTCTTCAGGGATATAAGTTTGCACTAGATGTCCCTAATGAGGAGAACTGTGTGTTCTTGAAGCGATGTGATTTCGTTAATAAATTGTTCCGACAGGGTTGCATCAAAGAATTAGTCTTTTTTCCCTCCTAATATTGTCATCTCGGACGCTAAACGGTTTTTGTATTGTAAACGCATGTGAACTAAAACTGTGCTTAAACATGCCTACTATCAATTGAGCCAAACAATAATTTAAATTCAATAGATTTTGTTGTTGCGGATCGTATACTACAATTTAGTGTGCATTTCTTTCCGGGAGAAACATTATTTTTTTCTTTCAAGAAAAAATAAGTTCTTATTGACACTCTTTTAATGGAACAGGCACACATAAAAATGTGGCATGGCTACAGAATTGGGCAATTTTGTAAAAACAGAAACTTCAATTTGAGCCATACTAGAAGTTTCCAGAACGTCAGTTTCGCACCCTATTTGTTTTTAAAACATGACCAAGAAGGCTGATTTTCTAAAAACAATCTGACGTTATGATGCAATACCACTTTTATTTTGTTGTGTACCTGTGTGATTAAATTAATTCTCTTGCAGGCTTTACTCACTTCAAATATTCGTTGGAAGATTAGAAACAGTGTTCATTGACGATTCTCGCTATGGAGTATTGGGAAAACAATTGCTTCTCTTCGGTTAAGAATTCTCCACAAATTTGCTTGTAAATGTTGTAAAGGCTAGGAGCAAATATTTTCGCTATTATTCTTGGATACGTAGCGAATATTAAATTGGGTTGAACTCAGGAGCTCTTCATAAACAATCTCCATTAGTAGATGTTTATTTCCTATCAAGTAAATATTATTTTTCCCATATTCTACAATATTAAGAACAAAAGCAATCCATCCATCTTTGAACAGAAAACACTTGTTTCTCGAACTGTCACAATGAATATAAAAGGACTCACTCTTTAAAACCTTATACTATCCTGTAATTTTTGTGTCGTTATTGGACCACGGTCCACTAGAGTCAGGTCTTTGTAGGCTATGATTGGGCTTAGATGTTACTAGGTTACCATATTCATGAGCTTCCATTTCAGCACACCTCTTTGCCAACTGCTGTAAAAGTTTAGAATTTCTTCGCAATTTCTTTGTTATTAATTAAGTCTACATGGCCATACTTTAGTACATAATCAGTAAGATGCAGCAAGTTATGGATGTTCTGTGACATGTATTCTTTTTCATAAACAATTGGTCCAATCTACAGTAAGAAGTTTCTAAACTCTGTAGCTTTCCCTTTTTCACAGAGAATTTTTACTTCTTCCGTAAACTTCTTAATAAATTCGTTTGCGTCTTCAGGGTGATGAAGTCTGTGATACGCATCAATCAAGTAAACAGTCCTAGACTTTAAATCTGAACATAAAATTAGCCATGAGGATTTTCTTGTCGATTTTCCTGCTGGTAACCCGTCAATATTCACACGTAAATTGATTGCATTTTCAACAGTACCCTTATAATTCCTTTCTTTTAAAATCGAATGGATGTCACGCTGCAACCCAAAATGGTGATATTCTCCACCGGCAGACATCATCGTAATCTTCGTAAAACGCGGTGTACTCATAAAAGTTCGAGCATCGCGAGGCAGAAAAAATGTGGTAAACTCTCTTATTATAATGGCTAATGCAGTGAGAACTACAAGTGGAATTTGATAAAGAAGTGCTGCAAAGTATTTCTGAACTTTCCGTCTTTCTTCCGATGAGATGATTGTTCATCAGATTCTATATCAGATTCTAAATTATTCTAATCGCTATTTCTATCCATACCACTGTCCGACAAGTCATTGTTAATGTCAACTTCTGACAAATTTTCTTCAAAATCTGGATCTAACATTTTTTCGAAATCTTCATTATCAGTTTGCACTTTGTTTCTTGTTTCACTTTTTAAATCCACTATACCTTCTTGCGCATCTTGTATCAGCTCTTGAGAATAACCGTTTTCTTGAGCACTCTCATCATCTGAAATAATTTCTAGATTTATATTATCCATGATTCCTTTTAGAACATGTCAAAAGGCAACAAATCCTGCTCTGATTCCTTATCACTTTCTAAATCCCATTCTTCATCATCACTCGACACTTTTGGAATTTTTGGTGACAACAATTGTAAATCTAAAGTCGTTTGTTTTCATCTTAATCGTCGAATGTGTCGATTTGTATATCCATGAAATAATTTTGTTGATTTTGTTATCGGCATAGTTGAGGTAAAATGAACTCAGGATTTGAATTCTGAAATATGTGTCATAGGCTGGGTAAGACCGTCCAGGAAAACCCTGAAACCCCACCCGTACCCGATATTTGCATATTAAAAAAACGCCAAAAATCTTTTTTCATCCTCCGAGTTATAGGAATTATAGGTTTTTCAATTTTCAGAAAGAGAGAGAGGGAGAGAGAGAAGAGAAGAAGAAAAAGAAGACCATGAAGGGACCCCTCTACGCTACGCGCTTACTATATTAAGCAAAAGCCTTTAAAATTACGAAAAATCCTCTGACGTGGATGAAGGATCCATCCATCTTCAGTGCTGGAGAGCATCATAGTGGAAAAATCCTGGTTTAATCTTGAAGTTAGAATAAGTGTTTAATGAATTTATTTTCTTAACTGGTAAACTTACATATTTTTATAAGAAACCCTTTTCCTACCATTTTCAGTTTTATTTTATATTTTTTACATGAAATAACTAATAACTACAACCCGTTAATATCGATATTTCAGTTGATCTCATTTCTAGATTTATGGAATCTAAAAACCAAGCCATTCCGGAAAACTATATTTATTGCCGATCGTCATATTCATTCCTCCACTAGAAAAGTCTACTTAGCTCTGGATTTGGATTCATCTTGGCTAACAACTTTGGATTCACTAAATTCTCAACCATCATGTCAACTTGCGAACATCTTAGATCCTCATCTTCCAATCCCTATAATGAATTGTGCGCCTAATCTCTCTTGTACTTCTGGATTTTATTAATCCTGGTTTTTATTAAGAGTTACAGGAGTACTTGCCGATGACTGTAAGAATTTTGGAATTTTAAAAATACTGAAAAAATACGTTCCATTTAAAAATAAACGTTCAAAAGTTAAAACGTTATTGAACAAGTACTAATTTTTGAGAAATATTTTAACAAAATTGTCTCAAACAAACTATCTTATGCAAATGCTCAGTCAACTCTAAAAACTACTAATTGAATAGTATCATTTTACAGCTGTTGAAGTATCCCTTGTTCGTTGCAATTGGATAAAAATTGATCTCATTTCCAAATCATGAGCCTCCATTATCAACTATTTTCTGAAAATCAACGTCCGGACGATACTACTCGAAAAACCATAAAGCAGAGCAAACATTCTGTAGAGGAATAAGCACTAATATTTTACACCTTTATGTTGAAAATACCTAAAATATCTCTTAATCTCATGCGAAAGTCCGAAGCTTCCTCACAATATATTTCTAATGTCGTATTTATTGTTACTGTATGAATTTATATTTGGAAAACAATAAAAGGAAATACATAAATGTATGAAATGAATTCTTTACTGTATAATTATTTTGAGAATAGCATAAAGATACTTTCACGTTATGATATTTCAGAAACGTACCAGGGATACAGTTCAAGTACCTTCAAAACAATAATACGTTAATATTTCCCACGAATATTGTAGACAGGTTCAAGACAATGTTCCAACAATATTTCATAGGAACATTCTAAGTACTTTTAAGGAAATATTCCAGCAATATTCCACAGTAATATTCTGGATACTTTCAATCTAATCTTTCAGCAATATACATAGGAATTATTTCTTCAATATTCCATGGTAATATTTAGATTGTGGGACATTTATATATTCCTTCAATATTACTGAAATATTTCAAAAGTTCCAAAGGAATATTCCTGTAATATTGAAGGAATATATCGTTCTGTGGGGGAAGTGGGGGTTTCCGTTCGGGTTGCACTGAAGCACAATCGTACGTAGGTTTTTCAACGTTTCCTTACATTTTCCTAATTGAATTAATCATGGTTGGCGAATGTGGTTTACACGAAGATTTAGATGCTCTACTCGAAAATTCCCCATGATCGAGCGAAGGGGACCTACTTGAATTTCAGTTATTTCTTCTCGTTTCAATGGGGTAACCGTGCCGCTTTCCATGTTTATTTTTGCCCGTCTTTTTTGCCGTCTTGAATATGTATAAATCCCAGCAAGAATATCTGAAGACTCCAATATTGCAAAGACATCACCATCGGATGTTGATAATACAATTTGTTCTTGGGTTGGTATGGGCTTATACACATGATGTCCTATTCTTAGTTGAAGTGGTTTATCGGCAGGAAAAGTGTATCTTCGAAGTTCAAATATCCGGTGCTGATTCGTATTGGGAATCAGCCGAATAAACCTGAGTTGTTCAAGTCCACATCCATAGCCGTCAGAAGAAGGCAGTCTTGTAAGGGGAACCATGGACCAGACAGGAGGAATCTTGGATCTGGCAAGAGGAGACCTGGACCTGACACGAGGAGAAGACGCGGCAGGAGGAAGAGATCTCTCAGGTGAATGATTTTTTTTAGAAGAAGGAGAAGGTCCAAAACGAGGAGTACCAGGAATAGGTTCTCCATTAGGTAAGCATTCAAACTGTGAACTCAATTCTGCAACAAGAAAAAAAGGAATACGCTTTTTGTTGAATTTAAGTTGGTATTTCATGAACTCCCCCATGTAGAAATTGATTAATTTATCTCTATTTCGATGAGGACAGTGGTTAGATCCTCACTAGAAAAAGTGGACAAGATGTGGTGTAGGGTCTCTCGTCAAATCTCCGCTTAGTAACAGGGAAGCGTGCCTGCGTCAAGTTACAGTCGGCGCTCACCTTCGTCAAGATCCTTCTGATCTTTAGATAAAACGAGGAACTACTAGAATAAAAGGAGCTTACGCTATGTTCGTCGTAACACTCCTTTGTAACAAAATTCATATTCTTTAGTCGGCGATTCATTTTTCATTGAAAATTTAACTGTTTTCTAGAAAAATCGTTTAGGGTTAAGTTGAAAATTAACTTTTGTAACTGAAAATTTAACGAAACATTCTTTGTTCAAAATGTTTTTCTTAGCTCGAAAATCAATTATTTGATTGTAAGTTCACTTTTTGTTGAAAAAGAATATTTTCGAGTGGAAAATTCAACTTCTTTGCAAATAATTTGTCTTCTTAGATTCAAAATTGAACAATTTGAATGAAAATTCATGTATTTCGTTAAAAATTCATCTTTTTGGGTAGAAAATTAATCTTCTTTGTTGAAAATTCATCTGTATGATTGAGGATTTGAAGATTTGTTAAAATTCGTCTTTTTTGTTGAATGTAGCTGGTTAAAAATCCGTTTTTGTTGTTAAAAATTAACTTCCTAATATAATTATTCTTAATCTAATTATTCAATTCATTTAAAAAAAATTTGTCTATTTTTCTTGAATTCAACTGCTTAACAACTGTTTTTGTTAAAAATTAATGCTTTTTGTCTGAAAAATCATTAAATATTTCATTTTTGTTTTCAAATTTTTCCTTCATAAATTGAAAATTCGACTATTTGGTTGAAAATTCAACTGTTTTCTAAAGAATTCGACTTTTTAGCTTGAAAACCTAACTCTTTTCTTGAAAATTAGTCCTTTCAGATTAAAAATTATCCTTCCTTATTGAATAATTATCTATTTGCGTTTTTGAAGTGATTTTTTAAACTAAAAATTTAGGTGTTCGATTTTTGGTTAAAAACTTACACATATTTTTTGGTAGTAGAATAGACTATTAGGTTGAGGATTCATCTATTTTGTTTAAAGTTTGTGTGTTTGCAGAAATTTAATCTTCTTCGTAGGAAATTCATCTTTCTGGTTTAAAGGTTTAAATTTGGTATCAAATTTAACTACTTTGTTGAAAGCTCAATTATTTGGTTAAAAATTCACCTTTTTCGGTTGAAAATAAGTTTTGTTTCTTGAAAATTCAACTTTACGGATTGAGAATTTGACTTTTTGGACGCAGTTGAAACTGCATCTTTGTAACTTAAAAATTCAAATAATTAACAATAACATTAACAATTCGTCTTTTTGGATCAAAACTTAATCTTTTATGGTAGAAAAGTCATCTTTCTTGGGAGACAATTCATCTGTCTTGGTTGAAAATTAACTTTCTTGTTCAAAATGCAACTTTCTACCAAAGGATTGATCTTTTCAGTTTAAAAATATAACGATTTGGAGAAAATTCAACTATTTTGTTCAAATGCAATATATTTCGATTTGATATCTTACGAATTTCAAGCGTTTCGTATTGAATTCAATATGGCATCAACATTAATTTTATTTAAAAGAATGTATTTCCCAATTATTCCCTAACTTTTGTGAAAATTTACCCCATTTTTCTTGTTTCGAGACAATTTTTGACAACTAAACTCATTAGAAACGCGGAAAAAAGGATTATAAAAAGCATTAAAAACGTAAAATCCATGTTTAGCCAAAGGCTAAGCTACTTTGTCTGTTTTTGAGCAGAGGGAGTGGTAAGACAAAATTATTGGATATGTAGGTCTATTAAGACTCCAATCTTTGATTTTATACATGATTTAGTTGAGCCCTTTTTCGAATTAGAAGAAAAGACAAAGAAAATTCTAGTCAGGAACTGTTCGTTTTTTAGGAAAAGTGGCCCGTTTTAATCAAATATTTCCAATTCCAGCAAGAAAAGTGTGATATTCGTAATATAAATATTGAAAAACACAGACAAAAAGAAAATTGTAAGCTCTTCTACGGCCTACAATGGCTGTCCTTAACAGCAATCTGGGCATGCGTGATTCCTGTCGACGCGACGCCGCGGATGTGTACTCAGTGATTCGCAATTTACAACAGCTGTTACAGAAACGCTACACGACGACTTGCCGCGTTCAAATTTTATTTGCTGACAGTCTCATGAAATATCCGACTACTAGGAGAATTCGAGATGTATTAACATGTTCAAGGCAGCCGAATTAGCCAACATGCTAACGCCGAAAATGCTTTGCGTGAATTGAAAGAAATTTTAATTAACAAGCCGGTTTTAGGATATTGTGATGTTAATAAACCTGAGGCTTCAAGAATGCAATTTTTTCGCGAAATTATTTGGGAGCAGTTTTGCAACAAGAAAATTTACATAGATACGCTCAAATTGAGAAGAAATCATTAACTTCTGCCTTTGCATGTGAACATTTTTATTAAATTTGTTGTTTAAAAAAGAAACTTCTACGGACAAGGAAATCTAAATGCTAAGAAAATGTTTTGCCAAGAAATAGTTTCAAATTCGTAGATATACATCATTATACGATTATATTTACCAATAGAATTAAGTATGATTCCCAAGGTGAAACACAGAGTGTAAACGATCCTCATTTTTGCTAAGAAGAGTAAAACAGAAAAATGTAATGTTAAAGAATTTGGTTATCAGTTTATATCATTTATCCTATGGTCGTTATCTCAATGATTATAGGCGTTCAGCTTATTCTTCTGACATATTTACATTTCATTAGAGTCACCTTCAAGAAAAAAATAGTTACTGAATATGATGAAACTGATATCAATTTGATACCACAATTTTATCTCAGGCAGACAAACCTAACAAATAAATAATGTCCATAGACAATGTAATACCCAAGCGGAAAATTCCTGCACAGGAACCTCGTAGGATCCTGTACATGTTCCTGCACACGAACCTGTACAGGTAATCTTGACGGTTCCTGTGCAGGAATTTGGCGAAGGAAACTGTAAATGATCATGCAAAGGAACCTGCAACGACAAAGGAACCTTTGAATGATCCTGTACAGGTGCCTGTACAGAAACGTGTATAGGATCCTTTACAGAAAGCCGTCAAGGGAACCTTTGGAAGGATCCTGTACAGAAACACGTATAGGATCCTTTACAGAAAGCCATTGCGAAAACTGATGTCGCTTACAGCTATAAACTTGCCTTCCTTTTATTCCCTTGAAGAACCAACTCACTATCAAGAGAGCCAAGCCACCAGCGAACCCTTGCGGATTAATTTCCATGCACGTTCATGTATAGGATCCTGAACATGTTCCTGTACATGAACCCACACCTCAATTGACTCTGTGAAGGAATCTGTACAGGACCATTCAAAGGTTAGCTTGTATACAGGTTCCTTTGCAGGATCATGTACAGTTTCCATCGCCAAATTCCTGCACTGGAATCATCAAGATTACCTGTACAGGTTCGTATGCAGTTTCGTGTACAGGAATATGTGCAAGATCCTCCGAGGTTCCTGTACAGAAATTTTCAGCTGGGTGCAATGTAATAAAAATGTACAAAGGCGCGAGGATTTCATTCCTGTGGAAAAAAAGGAACTCTTTGAAAAGGGGGTAAAAGGGGCAATGGGGTAAAGATTTTGAAGTCTGTTCTCAAATGGTTCAAATGTAATGCAAATGCAAAAAGGCGCGAGGATGAAGCTGTAAGCGTGCTTTCATACGATTTCAAATCAGCAGATTGCATTTAGAAAGTCCACAAGATTGAAAGAGATGGATAACAGTAATTCGATTTCACTCTTCTGGGCTTTCTGCATGCCTGAAAAAACAGGGGAAAAGAAAGAATTCTTTGAAAAGGGGGTGACGATGGGAATGGGGTGAAGATTTTGAACTCTGTCCTCTGATGCTCTACTTGTATAATGAAATAACTTATTTTTATTTTTTTATACATTTCATTAAATGTTTGTTGATACTAACATTTTCTCTTTGCAAAATCACATTCTGCGTTAGGACCTCCCCTATACGTCATGAATCGTCACAAAACCTGTCTCCACTACGTCCTGGGAGTGCGACGTAGTTTTTATAACTGTTCCTTACATTTTCTTGTTTGAATTAACTGTGTGGGATAACAATGCCGCTTTTCATGTTTATTTTCGCCAGTTTTTAAGCCTTATTAGTCGTATATGTATACATCCCAGTAAGTATATCTGAAGACTCCAATATTGCAAAGACGTCACCATCGGATGTTGATAATACAATTTGTTATTAAGTTGACATCGGCTTAAAGGTATTATACCCTCTTTTTAGTGGAAGAGGTTTATCAGGAGAAAAAGTGTATCTTCGAAGTTTGAATATACGATGCGGATTTTTATTGGGAGTCAGCCGAATAAATCTAAGATCTTCAAGTCCACATCCATACAAATCAGAAGAAGGAAGCCTTGTAAGGAAGAACCGTGGACCTGGCAAGAGGAGACCTAGACCTGACACGAAGCGAAGGCACGGCAGGAGGAAGAGATCTTTGAGGTGAATGATTTCTTTCAGAAGAAGAAGAAGAAGTTGTAGAAGAAGAAGGACCGAAAAGAGGAACGCCACGAATAGGTTCGTCATTAGGTAAACACTCAAACTGTGAATTTAATTCTGGAACAAGAAAGGAAGAATGACATTTTTTGAGTACATTTGTACTACATGAACCCACCATAAAGAAAACAATTAACTTATTCCTATTACAAAGTGGCCAGTGGTAATATCCTCACAAGAACACTTGGACTAGTTAGGGGTCGTCCAAAAACTACGTTTCCAATTTAAGGGGTGGAGGGTCTCTCGCCGATTCTACGGTTTTTAACGGAGAAGGAGGGGGGTAAAAGATCGCTGGAAGTAACGATACAAACTAAGATAACATATGGTATGTTTCCTGATGATGAATTTTTAAAAACTGCTACTTGCAACGCTACAGTTAAATAATAACTTAGTAGGTTTGAAAATCACTGAAAGAGGTGAGTAGCGAGTTAGTGGGAGGGTTACAGGTTTTGTGATGATTTGCGACGTATTTTACCGTCGGAAATTGTTTAAACGGCCAGCGCGAGCTGTATTAAAAATCACTGCTGAGTTTGAAACATGATTAATCGTTCAAAAACAAAGCGCGAAACTTTTTAAAACACCGGTTAGAAAGCTTCAGAAACTCAGCTTTGAATCATCCCTAAGAGAGGTATTTTTGATCTTATGAATATCACGTGAATTTTTCGAATTTCGGAGCTCGACTTCACCCTATGGCAAAATCTAGGAAAGTTGTGACGAAAATCTGAAATTTATCTTTTCATTCTCTAAAGTTGATCTTTATTTCGAGCCGGGGTAACTTAAAAAATTGTCATGAGTTTCCGAGTTATAAATGAAATGTCAAAGCGTGTCTGCGTCAAGTTACAGTTGGCATTCACCACTGTCGGCCGCGAGACTGACGGTATTGAATATCTATGTTGTAATACGATATATATAATGGATGACCATAAAAACTACGAGAATTAGGTCTATTTGAATCCCATATTAAAGATTCGTAAAATTGACAGATGCCTCATCCGAACTGCAGTTACGGCTATTTTCATTTGGAGGGCAGAACTATTCAACCCTGCTAGAAGCAGAAAGATTACATGAAAAAGATGACCCAATGGGTACCTTTGCATCCCTAAAACGTTATCTTTTCCTATCCCTCAGTCTATCCACTAACTAAAGTAGTATCCATCTTTTTATATCATTTAGTCTATCTTTCTACCACGAATCTCAATAATTTTCTATCTCTTTTTCTATACCTTTCATGATCGAGGACTCTTATCTCTTTCTACCCCTTAGTCTATCTATCAATTAGGAATTTCAATCTTTTCAAATCTCTTTCTCTATCTTTTCGTAACCAAAGACCCTTACCTTTTTTCTATACTTCATTCTATCTCTTTAATATAAATTTGAATCTTTGTCTATCTCTTTTTCTGTCTTCCGCGATTGAGTACACTCATCATTTCCCATCCCTCAGTCGATATCGTTCTAATACGAATTTAAATCTTTTTCTATTCCTCGGTCTATCTACCTGTTAAGAATTTCAATCTTTTTCAATCTCTTGCTCTATCTTTTCGTAACCAAAGACCGTTATCTTTTTTCTGTACTTCATTCTATCTCTTTAATATAAATTTGAATCTTTGTCTATACTTCTTTTTCTGTCTTCCGCGATTGACTACTCTTTATTATTTTCTATTCTTCAGTCTATACCTTTCCACTGCAAATTTCAATCTTTTTCTATCTCTTGCTGTATCCTTTGTGACAGATCACTCTTATCTTTTTCTATCTCTCTAAAGTAAATTTCAATCTTTTCCTATCTCTTTCATGACTGTGCTCTATCTTTTTCTATCCCTTACTCTATCTATTACGAATTTGTATCTTTTTGTATCTCTTTTTATTTTTTTCGTGAACAAACACTTGTATCTTTTTCTTTCCCTCAAAGTATCCCTGTGTACTGCAAAGATTAATATCTTAAATATATTCTCAGCATAGTATCTGACAGAGAGAGATAAAGAGAGATATCAATTTCAATTTGGGAGTGAGATACTGTTGTGGAAAATTGGAAGAAGAGGAAAGGAGAGGAAAATCGGAGAAAAGGAGATTGAAAAAGATAACGGGAATTTAGATTGACAGAGGTATCGAAGAATATTGACGTTGATAGAATCAGGATAGGATGAGATAGAGAAAAGGAGATTGGAAAAGAAAGACGTGAATTCACCTGAAAAAAAAAGATGGAAAAAGATTGACGTGGATAGATAAAGGATAGGATGAGATAGAAAAGAGAGGATTAAAAAACATAGACGCAAATTTAGATTGACAAAGATATAGAATGAGATAAATTTTCTCTGTCTATTTCTATCATAAAGATTCAAAATGATTCAAAAAGATAGCATCTCTATCCTTTTGCTTCCAGCAGGGAAGACACAACTGTGTGTACAGACTGTGATCTGATCTCTTAATAAATCAATTATCACACCTAAATTTATTTTCTCATTTTGGTATCCTCATCCCGTATTAGGACTTAGGTTTTGAATAAGAAAAGAACAATAGAAAATATAAAAATGGATTTGTTTGTGTCTTATGATTTTCAAGGGGTTTCTTCTTATACAATTTAAATAACAATCTAAACCAAATTCTAGCGACCTAAAACAACGGTAAAGGGGGGAGGGCTTAACGCAAAATATTATATCACATGTAAAAAATATGAATTTGGATAATAATTTTTTGAAAATCCTAAAAAAATGAAAATTAGTGATTTTATTTTACAAGTACAACATCCAAAGATAGACTTCATACTCTTCCTCATATTACCCACTTTTCCCCTGTTTTTAACGAATTCCTCTTTTTTCCTTGCTTTCCAGAAACTTTCCTTTTTTCTTTTTTTCCTTTCTTTTTTGTTAAAAGATTTTATCTTTGGTTGATCAAAAATTTAACTACTCGGTTGAAAGTTGCACTACTGTGTGAAAAACTTCATGTTCACATTTTTTGTTGACAATTTACATTCGGGTCGAAAATTAAACTATAACATAACAATGAAAGGATCATTAATTTCGCATGATTTGAAACGCTGCGGCGTATCTGACTATACTTTCGTATGCACTTTAACATGTATATTATTACTGCAAATATTAACCGATTTTCATGAATCTTTTTTTACTTTCTTCAAATTATATTAATAAACTGAATCTGCTAATTGAAATTGAATCAAGCCATGCTTTCATAATTTCAGTTTTTATAACCGGCCTGAATCTCATAACAATGAAAGGGCTATTCGTTTGCACACACAGCTAACACTGAGCGTCACTGCTATTGTTCTTTCCTTTTTGATTATTAAACAAAATATGAACATTTTTTCGAAAACCGGCTCTGGTCAGCAAAACAGAATAATATTTAGATGACGTATGCAAAAAATCAGACAAAGATATTCAATTGTGCGGCTGGAAACCTGCTTCCCGTTTTATAGCTCTAATAAATCCCCTTAATAACAGCTGTTACCGCAACGCTACATGGCGCATAGCTTCTTCCGAATTTTATTTACTGATAGTCTCATAAAATATCGGATTATTAGGGGATCGAGATAGGGATTTCAAAAATCAATTATCAGGAGAAGGCAAGATGTACACAGTAAAAACAGAGTCTGATTTTAAGCCCCAGAATGGTCTTGATTTAAGATGTAAACGAAAGTAGACCATGTCCGCTTAAATTCAGCGTACGATAATAGTCTAGAAATAAGACGATTATAGGGCTGAAATTCAGCCGTTAAAAAGACTGCAAAGGAACTGCAAGTCAGAGAATGAGCTGAAATTAAGTCCCTCGATAGACTATTTGTCGATCGCAAAGCAGAATATGGACTTAAATTAAGACCTAATCTGAATTTAAAAATCAGCTGTCAAGATTGCTTAAATTACGTCTTAATTAAAACTAAAATTCAGGGCAAGGATAGGTTAGAACAAAACAAAAAAAGTTGGTTTAATAATACGAAAACATAAAAACAATTTGTTTGTTTAAAATAAATATACTTTAGTACAAATTGTTTAAATATAAATTCGAATTTATATTTAAACAATTTGTACTAGAGTATATTTATTTTAAACAAATTGTTTTTATAGTTCTGTATTAATAAATAAACTTTTTTGTCTTGTTCTTGTGTTTTTTCTTTCAATTGAATATAAATAAAAATGTTTTCTCTTCGATTGAATTACTAAAATGTATTTCTGAAATTTTCTAAATATTTAACATTTTTTTAATATGACCGCACTTTAAACTGTATAATATATATAACATTTCATATTATACAAAGTTTCTATAAATATAAACTTATATTAGCTAGTCTTTTTGCATCACGCCGGTAATTCATATTATAAATAATCGCTTGCAACGAATATAAATATTATAAAAAATATTAAATCTTATTCAAAAAATGTGCTATACATATTTTATATATGTATACAATCTATAAGTCTTATACGGATAAATACGCAAAAACGTTGAAACAAGTTAAGTTGTTCTAATGCCGTCCATACCTTCTTGTATTTTTGATAATCCTTAGTAAACTGTAAATTTTAAATTAGCCAAATCGTTGCTTCCGATTGCAATTAGACGCGGTGGTTTGTCAGCTTTAGGTTCCGTTGCTAAGACTGATGTGCTATCCTGGAAATATAAAATTTTTACTTCGTATTTAAAAACAAATATTCTTTATAAAGAAATACAAGCATATTAGTTTCAAAAATGAAAAGACAAACGGCAAAATTTAGAAATATATTTAGGGTCATTTCAGCTATAGTAATTTTATTTCATTAATTTAAATTTAAATAATAATGAGAGTATATCTATATACTAATGATTTTAGGTAACTATCGTTATGAATTAAGACAAATATATGAAAGGGTCAGATTACTGCTTGTTGCAACATCAGAAAATAAAGTAAAGAGGTACTTACCGTGAAAAATCAAAGCTTGAAGGTTAAAAAGAAGAAGAATAAACATAAGTAGGTGCACTAAGTATCTGGTATGATTAACAGATATTGCACTTCACATTCGACTCTTGTCGCACGAACTTTGTATGCAAACCATGGAAATGGCGTCTTATAGAGCGACACGCGAGTGACGTCCCAACTTAAGACTTTCAGGGTCTCAAAAATAGCTTTATTACAGTCTTTTTTACAGCTCGAAGTGTCTTCATCCTTAGACAAGACAATTAAATCTTTTTTTTAAACCAGTGGACTACAATTCAGCCCAATTAATGACTTATTTTTGTTTTAAGACTCAGGAGGACATTTTTAAATACTATTCTCATGATTAAATCAAGTTACCGACTTGATTTCAGACAAAAATGAAAACAAGTCCAGCATAAATTTCAGACTTTGTTTTTACTGTGTACTAACATGTCCATGACAGCCGAATTAGCCAATATGCTAACGTAGAAAATGCTTTGCATGAATTAAAAGGAATTTTAATTAACTAACCAGATTTAAGATATTCTTGGGTTAATAAACCTGTAGCTTTAAGTGCGTAGCTGCTTCTCAAAATGATTTGGAAGCAGTTTCGCAAAAAGAAAATTTACCCATCGCATATGGAAGTAAAGCTCTCACAGAAACTTAACTTCTGAGGACAAGGTAACCCAAATGCGAAGAGAAAAAATATATATCTTAATTTATTTATTTTACAGAAGCGCCGGAATTATGTGGTGAAAATGGTTATTTGCAGAAAGCTTGAAAATACTCTCAAATTTGCAGATATATATCATTATGCTATTATATTTGCCAATAGAATTACTGAGTGCGATGAGACTGATGTCCCTGATATCAATTTTATACAATAGTAATTTAGAATTTTAGATCCGTCTAAATAGTTGTTTTAGTTCTCATTCTGCAAGATAGCATGAGTGTAAAGTTCAGATTAGGAAGTACCTCAAATAATTCTCAACGCATTATACCCATGTATTTTCATATGCTGATCATAAATATATAATTGCGAAAATTTGATAAAACTAGACAATTTCATGCACTTAAGGTTTCTTAGCCCCAGGCAGAAACCCTTATAGGGAGTTAGGGGAAGTAAGGTGAAATGAGGCGATGGAAAGGAGGAAATGTTGGAAGAGGAAGTAGGTGTAATGGAGTGAGAAGAAAATTAACGTAGGGTAAGCAGGAATATTGAGAAACAATGTGGGGTGGGAAAATATAGGAAAATTAAGGGAGGGAAAGTAGTAGAAGTGATGGGAATTATGGGAGGGGATATGATGGGAAATGAGGAGAAGGGAATAGGGAAAATGAGAGGACAAGTGAGCCGTGGAGAAATAAAAGGTAGGGGTGAGAAGTACATGAGAAAAGGAGAGTATACCATTAAGCCATTTCCCTTTCGGGGTAGGCGTGACACTACCCGATTCGGGTAGTGTTTCTAGGTTGATAACTTGTAGTAAATAACTAAAAGTGTGGGTTCACCACAGCCACGATGTGCCAACAGCACTCAGTTTTCTCGAATGGTCACCCATCCAAGTGCTAACCGCGCCCAACGCTGCTTAACTTCAGTGATCTGACGAGAACTGGTTTTTTCAACGTGGTATGGCTGTTGGCTAGGGGAAATAAGGCGTGGGAAAGTAGGAGGAATGAAGGGAGGGGCAAAAACGAAAGTGTAAATAGGAAATAGAGGAAGTGAGAGAAAATGTGAAAGGGCATTAAGAGAAATGAGGAAAGAGATAAGTATATGAGGAGAACGTATGGGAATCTTGGTTTCACCACATTGTTCTTTTATGGTCGAAAACAAATTTTGGAGAACAGTTCCTATTTTCTGTCCGAAAAGAATTACATGAAACATAAAATTGAAACCAATTAAAATACGTGACATCAAATTATTGCAATCTATAATTTTCAATGCTTCAATAGGCAAATTAAAGAATCAAGAGTCCGATTTTTTTTAAAAGCTCAAATTTATTTCCTATACTTAGGAATAGAAAAACATGGGAATACTGAGAATTCAAACAAAAAATTGGTACAAAATGTTGATAGCAGGCCCTTCTTTTTCATACAATACAAAGAACGTACACCTTGCCATTATTTTTCGTTTGTGAACATTCAATCATACTTGTGCCAAGGTAGTTAAGTACCCGTTACTTAACATCGGAACTATTGTATAAACAACAAGTTCTGGCAACTTTATCTTATGATAAAGAAAGATTAATTTCTTGAAAGCTTCTGCACTCGAATCAATTAAACCTCTCCGTTCTCTTGCCTGTTCAATATGACTCTTCAACATCGCAGCATAAAAAGGGAAATCAGCCTTGACATTATCAGACTCCAGTGTCAGGAGTTCTTTCCTCTCCACATAATTCAAAAGCTTGTGGATCGGCATATCTAAAATATCAAAGACACTCAATCCCCCAACGTTTACCTTTGTGTTTTTCATTCTATGAATTTCTGTTTCACACATTGGCATCATCGAGCAAAAATAATGGTATCTACTATTTGGATTATCTGGCTCTAAGCTTTCTACATCGATAGTGATTGGTTTGGCGACTTTTCTCTTGACAATAATGGCACTCAAAACATCAATAAATTTTGGATGTTCATGTAAATATCCCAGATGACGGATTGCCAGATTGACATCTGCCGTTTGATTAATTATGCTTTCAAGAAGTTTCAAATTCTTATAATCAAACCAGGGCCTGCAAAAATCCAGCTGGTTTTGCCCCACAGAGTTCTGAATATTTACGTCAGCCCCATTCCTTAAAAGAACTTCTGCACATGATGATCGGCACCTCTCAATCATGTTTGAAAGAGGTGTAAATAATTTTGTTGACAGATAGTTGACATTTGCTCCTCTATTTATCAGCATTTCTAGAATAATCTCATTCTGCGTATAGTAAATTGGTGTTGCATCCATTTCATTAAGAGCATTTACATCAGCTCCATAATCAAGGAGGAGTCTTATTATTTCTGGCCGAAAAGGACATATTTGAGCGGCATAATGGAGTGGTGTAAACCCCTCAAAATCATGCGAATTTACAGAAGCTCCTTCTTTTAAGAGCATTTGAGTTATTCTAACAAAATCTGTAAACTTTTCTTTTGAATTAGAATCATCGTTTTCTATTTTCGATGCTTTTTGCATGGCGAGGATTAATGGTGTGTCACCGTCCGATTTAGTAGCGCAGTTGACTTCGGCACCATTATTTAAAAGACATTTGACGATGTTGACATATTTGCATTCGACTGCTAAATGCAAGGTACTCAGATTATTATTGGATTTCGAATTGACATCCGCCCCTAATTTAATAAGTCGCTTTACTATATTGATGTCGCCATGGGTGACAGCGAAGTAGATTGCAGTCCAACCGGAATAATCTTTTTTATTGATATCATCACCGTTCAGGCAAAGCAAATTTACTAAATTCTCTTGTCCTTTGGAAGCTGCAACATGTAGCATTACTTCTCCCTGGAATTCCATGTTCACATTGAATCCTCTATTCAACATGTCTTTAATCTTCACTTCATCTCCATTTTCCACTGCCTTCAAAAATAAGTTTTTTTCTTTCAAGCGGGTAAGCATTTCTAGGCCGTCGCGTCGCCTTTCGGCCTAAAATACAAATACATCATTATTATTTACACCGCAGATTAACTATAGATATTATTAACAAATTTGATCATTTTTATCACAAACTAGAACGTCAGCTCTGGTGGGAATAATTTTTATGAATGATGACGAAACATTTTACGAACTTCTATGAAACTGTTACAAATTTTTAATGCGCTTCGGACTTACAGTAGTTTTTACGCGAACGGTCCTTATATACTGACTAGAAAAAATGTCACCGCTTTTAAATTATTATTTTGCCAATAGCCCCAGAAAAAAATTGTTAATTGAGAGTAATAAGTGGAAACTTTGTGGGTTTACCAAGGTCAATTTTGGGATCAGTTTTCGCGTATCTCCCTGAGTGAAAATAATTCGTCTTGGCTAAGTCTTCAACCAAGACATTTTTGTACGTTTCGCTCCTGACCGCCAGCGAGACATAGCCGTCTTGGAGACCAACCCAAGACGAGCCGCGACGAACTCGAGCCGAAATATCTTTACTCGGGAGCTCACACCACCCGCGTATAAAATAAGAAAAACGTTGCTGAAGATTGCAACATTTCACCGAGGAAATATCAATTTCTGCACTAACATAAGATCCTGCAGTCCTTACCCACGCTTGTCCCATTTTCTTATTATTATACCATCCAAATGAAGCTAATTCTGGAACATAACAGTAAAATCAGAAAAACTTTAGTGAAGATTGCAAGATCCTGATGAGGAAATATCAATTTCTGAACTGGGATCCTGCAATCTTGGTCAACGGTTGACCGTATTGCAGTGCTATATTTGTGCAATGTTCACCCAAGCTTGTCCCATTCTATTATGACACCATCGAAATAGGAGCTTTTTCTTCAATCTAACAGTAAAATAAGGCAAAACT
>CAKNYM010046626.1:95485-135605 GCA_932195095.1 Andricus curvator
TTATAAATGCGTTTTTATTGTTTCAGAGGACACAGTTTTAACTCTGAATCTAATTTAAAAATTATTTGGACCAATTAATGTTGGGAAGTGGAGGACATCTGCTGCAGACACGCAGAGCGGCTTTCTTCTGCATGTCACTGTTACGAGCCAATTGGTAGCTGAAGTCGAACGTCTGAAAGCCAAGCTGAATACCGCTAAGAGAACCCTCCAGCCGTTCCCCATCATAGTTGGGACAGACTTTGCGAGTATATCCGATTCTTACGTCTTCATAGATGACTTCTATTATCGGGTTGACAGTCCTTTGAGGGCTATTGATGTTTGTTTTAAGGCATGTCATGCGCTTCACGCATTTTACCCACATCAGAGTGAGTATCCGTGGCTGTTCCTACAGAAGGCGGTATATCGCATAGAAACTAAGTGGGACTCCGCTGTGCCGTCTGTAGAGACGAGAGTAAAGGAATATTTAGACCTAGTTTGTTAAAAAATAGCTTCAAAATGCCGCACTGTCCACTTTGTCGTGCAGAGCTTCCGTCCATACACGCACTGACTCTGCATTTGAAAATTTATCATATGCATCAAGCAGTGACGGTGTATAAATGTCAAGAGCTGAATTTTTACAGGGACTTTTGTGGTTGGAAATCGTTTCGGAAACATTTAATTACATACCATAAGTTTTGCGTGCATGTGAATGACTCGAAATGTATTTTAATAGAAAATTTGTTGTCATCACGTCCAGTTATATGTGTAAGAATGCCAGATAATAATGTTTACGTTGCTTTCAGGTATGCTGTATGAATGATATGTTATTGTTTGCAATATATAGAATAATAATAATTTTCATGATACTGTATAAAATTATGTATGTATATATATAGCTTGTTTGGAGGTCACACCACGAATGAAAGTAACTTCTTTCTTTTGAGCCATCTTGATGTATACATTTTTATAATAATAATAATATTTGCGTTCTGTAAAACAAATAATTTTGGAATAAATTTGCATTCTTGAAAAGAAACTTTCATCTTTTTAATTTGCTTTTTATATAACTCCTGCAGCATATCCCATGCATCCAAGTATATGGTACTAGTATCAAACAAAAATAGTTGTACGATACACGAGAAATAGATATGGTTGCATTTAGATTAGATCTTCTAACCAAGTTGATAGTAGCATGCTCCAATATAGTTGGATGAGGCAGCCAAGTTATAGTTTCAGCGAGCCTCCTCAGTTGGATGTCACAGCCAATTTTAACTTATCCAATAAAATTGGCAGTCTCAGCCAACTAATGGGATGGCGCTGCAGAATCCAACTAAGTTGGATACCACATCCAACTCTCAGGTCCCACCATCCAATTCTTTTTCTGAGTGTAGTGTTACATCCTTGCAATCTTCACCAACGCTCGTCCCATTCTATCATCACACCATCCAAATAGGAGCTTTTTCCTCAATCTAACAGTAAAATGAGACAAAGGTTAGTGAAGATCGCAAGATTCCAACAAGGAAATATCAATTTCTGAACTATAAGATCCTGCAGTCCATACCCACGCTTGTCCCATTTTATTATTATTACACCATCCAAATGAAGCTAATTCTGCAACATAACAGTAAAATGAGAAAAACTTTAGTGAAGATTGCAAGATCCTGATGAGGAAATATCAATTTCTGAACTAGGTTCCTGCAATGTTGGTCCACGATTGTGCGTATTGTACTGTAATATTTTCGCAATGTTGATCCACGCTTTTCTCATTGTATTTTTTCACCAACCAAAAAGGAACTAATTCTTCAACCTACGAGTAAAATGAGACAAGCGGTGAGGAAGATTGCAAGATCAATAGAAGCAAATATCAATTTCAGAACTAGGATCCGGAAATCTTTGACTGCGTTTGTGCCCATTAATGTGCTCCAAAAATGCATTAGAAATTTTGTTTCGAATCTTTATGCATATCGCCCGGAAATTTGTTGGAATTCATACGAAAATAAATTAGGTTTATTTTTGACAAAAAAGAATCGTTAATATTAGCTGAATCGAGTTGAATTTCAACATTTCTGTTCAAAATTAGCCATAGAATACGAACAAAAAATTACACCCGACTATCGGTTTAGAAACACTGTCGGGAGTTGCCTGCAAATAGCCTTGTTCTTAAATTGGGAGTATCGACACATAAACAGTCAGGGCCGCCTGAACCGTTTCCAATTGGAATGCATAATATTGCGCAATATACTCGACTGAATACTCGCGCACTGCGGCCCTTTCGTGGCGATAGTCGCAACCGTCTCTCGCCCCTTGAGCTGAGAAATTGCATGGGCCAGCAATTCTAGGAATTGCTAAACCGCGAGTTCCTAAACCGAGAGTTGGATGTACTTAATAAATATCACCCCCATAAGTCTGTTTTATAGGTTCCCAAAAAAACCACATTAGTGAAAAAATGGTTTTTGCGAGATTTTGGTGCTAAGCACGATTTTTTGCGTTTAAAAAAATTTAAGTTGCTTCTTATACATAAAATACTACTTTATACTGTCAATTAGATGTTCACATAAATTGTTTTAACAATTTATGATTGTTTTTAGCAATTTTCTCTTAGAATAGAGATAGAAAGTCACGAGTTTTCAACAAAAATTTACGTTTCGTCTAATTTTAAATTAAAGTGAGGTAATAGTTAATTAATGTTGACAAAAATGATGATTTAAACAATTTATTACATTCTCATCAAAGAATGTGTAAAATTTGCCCCCCCCCCCCACGGTTTTTGTCAAATGTCCACGTTTTGATACCTTATGAAACCGAAAAACAAGTTTTTACGAATGTGCCTGTCTGCCTACTGTATAGCTGCCTGTCCGTATGTGTGTGTGTGTCTGTAGATTTTTAGTCTGTTAGCACGATAACTTACTATAGAATCACCAAATTGGATTGGCCTTTAGTATATTCTTCAAATGTCCTAAACTAAAGGTCAAGTTCTTTAGCCAGCCATTTTGGATAAAAATGCAAAAAGTGAAAGCATTTTCAAAATTTTTGAAACCACTTTTTTCAAGATATAAAAATTCTCTGTACGGTTATTCGTATTACTAAAAATGATTTAGATGAAAAAAAATTAACAGAGTTATAACACTTACAATATTTAAAAAAAAACGAAAATGAAAATTTTAAGCCAAATGACGCGCGACATGAAAAAAGTCAAAGAGGAGAGAAATGTTTATTTTTAAAAGCCCTACAGTGCCATACAATATTCCTACAACAGCTGTTTGAATTTGCTTGGAAAATCAAAAATTCAAATTTTGACTGCACAAAAAATAATGAAAAATCAAAAATTCCATTTTGCGTTAAAACTATGCAAGATACGACAAATGATGAATCCACAAAAATTGTGCACTCAAAAAAGATCTACAAATTTGTTATTGATCACTTTTTGATAGCATGCGTAGTTTTTATTTTATTCGTAAAAAACATTAAAAATAAAAATTAAATTAAATTTCTGTACGACACAAGCTATATTAAAAATAAGAAAATTACTTTTTCGAAAGACAACGCAAAGTACGAACAAAAATTATGAACGAAAGTTGTACACCCCAAAAAGATCTGTGTTATTATTCATTTTTTATGGAACGTCCAGTTTTCGTTTTAATCGTGAAAAATGCCATTAAAAATAAAAAATAATTTTTATATTCTCATCATTTATGATTGAGAAAGCATTAGGATTGTCCGAAATTTGACACCACAGTTTTTCAACGGATCTTCACGTTTTGAGACCCCCTGAAGCCGAAAATCAAGTTTTGGCGCTAGCGTCTGTCTGTCTGTCCGTAAGTCAAGTTAGAGCATTTTCAAAATTGTTTCAAGCGAAACAACACAAGATATGAAAAAAAGTCAAGAGAGAAAAAACGTTTCTTTTTGTAATCCCTACGATATTGTTATATCAACTTTTTGAATTTTCTCGAAAGATCAACAATTCAAATTTTGATCGAACAAAAAAGAATGAAAAATCCAAAATTCCATTTTGTGGTCACACTATGCAGGATACGAAAAAGATGAATCGACAAAAATTTTGATCCCAAAAAAGATCTACAAAGTTGTTACTAAAGACTTCTTGATAGGACGCGAATTTTTTGTTTTATTCGTGAAAAATAACATTGAAAATAAAAAAATTAAATTTTTGGAAAAACGACACAACCTACGAAAAAAAAATAGGAAACAAAAATTATGCACCTAAAAAACATCTACACATTTTTTATGAATTATTTTTTCATAGGACACGTAGTTTTGGGTTTAATCATAAAAAATGACATGATAAAAATGAGTATGAGAAATTTGTGGAAAACCGACAAAAGGTATTCAATCCACAATAAAAGCAGGCATTTAAAAAAAATTTAAATAGAACATAAATTATCAAACAATATAAGACAAATAAATTAAAATTACCTGTAAAACTAAAGTCTACAAAATTAAATGAATAGTCTCAGCCTTCTAGGTTCTACAAATTATAGCTAAAGCATTAAACCGATCTTAAGTAAAATTAAAATCTCACCAATTAATTGTTTGATGAATACTTGGAAAAGTCCAATTCTGTACGACTATTCATAATAAATGAAATTATCAGATTTATGTTTATCACTTGGAGATTTGCCATGTATTTGCTTTGCTTTTTTAATGGCTAAATGGCGTCCCAGCTGCGGTCCGAATATGCTAAACATTAGAGCAATGTAGCCAACCTTAATAGTTAAAAATATAAAAACTTTTTAATTGAAAGATTGGGACCTTGCTTTTATTTCGCCATATTTTCACTGCAGCCAGCGGTGTAAGAAAAACTCTAGGCCAGGGATGGCACTCCGATGCCTTAAGTCGAACAGTGGCGTTTACGACAATTCGCTCTGAGCTCGCTCTGAGCTCGATGGGGTGCTCAACCATTTTCTCCATTTTCATTTTCGTGATATATGAATGCGGATCAATGGTGGACTCTCATGGCAGATGAAAGCAGTGGATGAAAACCGAAACACATGCGAGTGAAAGAGACGGATAGATCTATTTATCTCTTTCACTCTCATGAGTTTCTGCTTTCATCTGCGATGGAAATCCACCATAAGAATCAAAGGTGGAGTTGTAACCCCCCCCCCCCCCCCTCCAACTCACCACTGTCACAGAGCGATGAATGAAGTAGTGGAGCGAAAAATTTGTTTGAAAATGGTCGCAATGGAAGAAAATGTCGAAATGTTGAATCGATTGCTAATCATTTAACTAAATTACATTCACTGATCTCGATACTTGCCGGCTTTCTTTTGCTTTAGCCGTTTTGACAATACTAAGCTATTGCTGGTGCACGGGGCTACTGCGCGTGAGTTGGGGGGGGGGGGGGGGGTCAACTCCACTTTTTTTTTTTTTGTGGGGGACCCCCATCGCAGATGAAAGCAGAAACTCATGAGAGTGAAAGAGATAAATAGATCTATCCGTCTCTTTCACTCTCATGAGTTTCGGTTTTCATCCACTGCTTTCATCTGCCATGAGAGTCCACCATTAATCCGCATTCATATATCACGAAAATGAAAATGGAGAAAATGGTTGAGCACCCCATCGAGGTCAGAGCGAGCTCAGAGCGAATTGTCGTAAACGCCACAGAGCGAATTGTCGTAAACGCCATCGATGATGTTCCAACGACAAGTCGTACCAGTGTTGCAACATATTTTTTGCAGTTTTTCCCACGTGATACCTGAAAAATTCCCTTTTTCCCCACGCTAGTAATATTGGCACTTTAGCCTACTGCGCTTGCGTTGGGGCAGCGCGTTCATTGGTCCCTTACATTCCAAAGGCGCACACATTCAAAACGAGAAGTACATACTTTATCTTGATTAAATTCAAATAATTATTATAAATTGCACATAAGTATATTAAAAAGCTTAAATTTTGATTTAGGGTAAGGACAAAAAATTATTAGACACATATTTGTAAATAACTGTTTATTTTCTTTGACTTTCAAAGACTAACTCATATTTAATTTTACAAAATATATGTCTAATAATTTTTTTCCTTGCCGTACATTAAAATTTATACAATTTTATATACTTATGAGCAATTTTTAATCATTATTATATTTAAAAAAAACCTTCGAGTGAAAAAAGGCAAGTAAAAAAACTGAATCGGAAATGAACAGAACTTAAGAAATTTTAATTATGTATGGTGTGAATACATACTCTTATTATGTTTCGACAAAAACTTTTTTGTTACTTGGAACTCGTAACATGAAGTCTTCCTTTGCTTCATATCAGTACGAGCAACCAATAGCGCGTCTAAAGTGACGTTGCCCATCCTGTTCCTTTTTTTTTGGTTTGACATCTGTTAGGTCACTGAAGACTCTCTCTGCTTCAGCGTTCGAATGAGGGAAGGAGAGCACAGCTTGAGCGAGCTTTGTCAGATTCGGGAACAGGCATACCTCGTTATTGTTCCTGAACGTAGAAACCTCCGCCCAAAAGTCTTGAGGTTCGCTCCTGGCAAGCTGTCGAAGTTTTGTTTCAGGAATGTCAAACGGCATATTACGCCACTCTGTTGCCAGCTCCTGCTTGTTTAAGGCCAGGCACTTCTATACAAAAAAAAAAAAAAAGAGAAAAAGGCATTGATATACAAAAAAGAGAAAAAAGTACATCGTGTGATGAGGAAACAGCAACAATTTTCAAACCTCGAAATTGGAAGAGAGGACAGGTAAGTCTGGAAGATCCGTTTGACGACTAGCAGCAGAGAGTGCAGCTGAAGGATCGATGAACGCTGCCTCCCTCAATAATTCGTTTCTCAGAGGTAGGTATTTTTTGAGCTGTTGGGCTGAAGTTATATAAAAATCTAAACATCTGAGTCTGAAATTTGTAATATCGGTTGAACGCTGGACCTCTAGTTATTTCTTGCTTAACTTGCCAGTTGGATCATCCGGTAGTGGCACGCTTAACAGCAGCTCCTTCACTTCCGGACCCAAGTAGATGGTTTCCAGAGGAACCTATTAGATAGACAATTAAGCACAAATTCACGTGAACCAAGAGAAATAAATATTGTAAAAGGTAGGTAGGCAAGAACGAAAATGTAAAGTAGAAGAAAAAGAAAAAAATCTTACTAGGTTATGCGGGTGAGCCACATCGATGCTGCTGAGAGACTCCATGAGCTCTGCTTTGATGAAATTTTGGCAGACCTGTTTCAGAAGCTTCTTCGAAGCACTAAGCAACTTGTGCACGAGGGTTTTTTCACTCTGAAAAAGACCATTCATTTCGTTGAAATATTCGATAGAGTATTTTAAAAAAGTAAGGTAAGCCTTGAAGAAAGGATTCCTTAGGTCACGCAGGAGGTCTCTGGCCTCGCCGTCTTTCGGATCTTCCGCCACAACAAGCTGTAAATATTGAACCAAGGGTACGAGGTTATCAAGAATTCGTATAACACATGGCTGCAGTACTAGCCACCTAGTTGTTGAAGGACGTAGCAATTTATTTATCTCTTCATTGTAGTAAGTTTGGAACTCTTCCAGGACTGCGCAACGCTTGGGACTAGAAGAGATGTATGTTGTAAGACTCCTAATGGTCCTGGTGGCGAGGTCGGGTAGCTTCTTGCAAGCTGCACAGGCCGCAATGTGCGAAGAGTGGCAGATGCAATCTAGGATTACTGCCCAATGACACGACTCTTTTAGTCTAGAAGCAAATGAATTATGTTTTCCAACCATCACTGGAGCATGATCGCAGGCCAGACCAATTACATTTTCGACTGGAATTTCATAAGACTTAAGGCGTCCTTTAAATTGGCCCCACAACGCTGATGCTGAGCAATCAGTGGAATCTAGTTCAATTATATACAAAAGTGAAGTACGAACTCGTCCTGCACAGAAAAGGGCCAAAATTTCCATTAAACCTTATTTACCCAAGGTACATAGGTAGGTGCCTACTTTTTAAATCATCGCATGCAGATAGGTAGGTACATACCTGTTTTAGGGTCGACATATTTCACCAAAACTACCATGTTTTTTTTTGTTTGAAACATCTGTAGATTCATCAACCAGTACAGAAAACTTGACTGTTTTCAGAGTAGCGATGATCTGTTCCTTGACTGTTTTAGCAACAACATTTTGGATGATGCTGCTACATTTGGTTCGGTCGAGACTAATTTTTTTTATTATATCTGAATCGGGAACTGCTATCTTGAGCAAGCCTACCAAATGACCTGCCACGGAAATAGCTACATTGTGCTCAATAGAGAAAGTGGCAAGCAGAATTTCGGCAGTTTTTGCCTATACCACTTTGCTGCTTTCAACGGAGGGGTGAAAAACCTCAGCGATTGGCTTTGTGCTGGCTAACGAGGCCATGGCTTTGAGGTGTTTTTTACCTTGGCCATGTTTTTCGAGCGCGCTTTTCCCAGCTTTTAGAATGCACGGTTGAGGGCAGACGAGGCACTGAGCTTTGGTGGTCTGACCTTGGACTTTCCCTAACCATTTTTTGAATGCAGGTTGATCGAACCAGATGTCCTGAAAAGATTTATGAACAAACTTTTTTTCTTCTTTAGCAAGTTCCCCCCTCACTCTCTTACGATTGAGTGGGGTCGGGGCCCTTGGTTTCCTCTTTCCACTCATTGAACTGAAATTACTGAAATATAAAAGATAAACGACGAATGAAACAGACTGTTCTGAAATAGTAATTAAATCATTTACGGAAAGAACTTAGGACTTACCACTATGAAAAAAATAATAGACGATTCGAATTCCAAACATAGAAGAACAGACATAGAAACACAGAGCAAGTACCATGCAAGAGCAAGGAAGGGGATGTCCAATTGCCTTGCAATTGCTACCAACTTATAAAAAGTTCGTTATAGGCATTATAGGGACCCTAAAAATATTCTCTAAAGTGCCAACATGACTCTAGGAGTTAGATTTCTAGAATTTTCATAAGTTTCGTCGAAAATTTCATTGATCATAAATTTCACGTGTTGAAATTTTCAAAGTGAAAGTTTCCATATGAAACTTTCAACGGCACATTGCTAGATCAGTCCACTTCAGTCATTCCCATGATATTGGAAATTTCCCACGATGTGGCAACACTGAGTCGTACTATCGTTTCAGAACGATGATACCTTATCTGCCTACCATATACGATAGAAAGAGAGCTTTCGAAACCATCGTTTCGTTTTCGACCACGCCTCGTTGTCTATCTCACATGGTAGAAAGAAAGGTGGACTTGCATTTTGGTGGCGGAAGCGAGAACGTGTTTAGTGACAGGTAGTGAGAGGATTTTACGGAATTTGTGTGGAGTGTGAGGGTGGAAGCCGAGGAGGTGAGTAGGGTTGTGTGGGGTGAATTGGGGAGATAAAAAGTAAGTTTCAGCGTGGGTGTGAGGTGGGATTTGGTTAGATAGGGAAAGTGAGGTTAGGTTGGCGAGAAATCGGGGGAGTTCGTGGGCTTTCGAGGGGTCAAGGGTGGTTCTCGCAGAGTTAGGGGATGTTAAGGGAGAGAAAGGGGTGCCTGCAGGGACTGTGAGGAATTGAAGAAAATGAAAAAAAAGGGAAATAAAAGGAAAATTTGACGGCGAATGACGCCAACATTCTGCAGAGACATCTGTCGGTTGCGGAAGGTACTGCATGGAGAGATCCCAGTTACCGGCGGCAGAGCGGGAGGTGGGCAGCGAGAGTACTGGCAGTGCTGGTAGTGAAACTGACGGGGAGGGAATTTTCCACAAGCCACGACGGCCAACAGCGCGTTGCCCGGTGTCGAACGGTTCGTCGGGGAGAGGGAGAAAGCGGAACGGTGGGAAAGAAGGAAGCGAGAAGGTAAGGGAGAGAGAGAGACTAGCGTAAGTGACGGGGAGGATCTCTGGAAGAGAGGCAGCCAAGAAAGTCCTGAAAAAAGCGAGGTCGAGAGCCCGTTAAAAAAAAGCAGGATAACAAGTAGGTCACCCCCCCCCCCCCACCCAAAAAAATGGAGGAAAAGTTGGAAAAGGAGGCTCTCGGGATGCTGTTAGACAGGGGGCTGAGGGAGGGCGTAAAGGGGACCAAGGAGCAGATGGAAGGCATGATGGAGGACTTGAGAATCAGAGATGAGAAATGGGAAAAGGAGGTGAAAGAGCTGAGAGAGAGAGAGTAGAGGGTTAAGAGAGGGAAAGAAAAGAAAAAGAAGTTAAAATAAAACAGATGGAAGAGATTAGGGTGTGGAAAGAAAGGACGAAAAAAAGGCTTGAGAAGGTGGAGGGCAGGACGGAAATGGAAATAGGAGACGAGGGTAGCGAAGACGAGATTAAAGGTATTTGGGAGAGGGTAGGGAATATGATAGAAGAGAAAGTGGGAGAGCGTAGGAATGAAAAGGTGGATAGGGAAAGGATAAGTGCAATGTAGTTGAGAATGGAGAGAAAGGAGAAGGCAGACAGGAGAAATAATATTGTGATAAGAGGGTTGAAGCTGAAGAGCGGGGAAGGAAGGGAGGACGTGGAAGCGCTGCTACAGAGCATAGGGTGAGATAAAGGCAGGGTAGGGAAAGTTAAGTTGGAGGGGAGAAAGGAGAAAGAAGTGGCGGTTGTGGAGTTGGAGAGCTGGGAAGAGAAGTTGGGGGTAATGCGAAATAAAAATAGGATAAAGGATAAGGAAGTTTTCATCGATCACGATTTGACGAGAAAGGAAAGGGATGTACAAAGAATGCTGTACGACAGGGCTAGGAGGTAGAGGAGTGAAGGGAGATCGGCGTAGGTAGGATATCGGAAAATAACAATAGACGAGAAAATGTTGGTGTGGGACCAGGAGTAAGAGGTGTTGAAGGAAGTGCAGGGGAATTCGTTTCGTAGGAAGTAGGGGGTGGGGGTAATACAGGGTAGAGGAGTTGTGAAGGTGCTTTACTGGAACGTTGCAGGGGTAAAGAAGAAGGATGAGGAGTTCTGGAGGTATATCCAGGAATTTTATGTGGTGGGGCTGGCAGAGACGTGAGTGGAAAGAAAGGAACGGGATAGAATAGAGCCGAAGCTGCCAAGGGGGTGTAGGTGGAGACTCCAGGAGGCGGTCAGAGTGAAGAAGAAAGGAAGGGCTAGTGGGGGAATTATAACGAAAGTTAGAGATGGATTAGAGGAAGAAGCTCACAGAGAGGAAGAGGGGGAGGGGTTGCAAATGAGGGAAGTAAAGATAGGAGGGGTAACGTGTAAGTTTGTGATAGTGTACAATAAGGATGGGATGGAAAGAATTAAGGAAAGGGTGGAAGACCTGTTAAGTGAAAGAGGGGAGGGTATGGTGGTACAGGGTGGGGACTTTAACGCGAGGATGGGGAGGGAAGGGGGCCTTTACAGGGAACGGGAGAGCTTCGAAAGGAATTCGGAGGATAAGTTAATAAATGAGGAGGGGGAGATTCTAAGGGACTGGATGGAGGATAGAGAGTGGGCAGTGGCAAATGGTATGGCAACTTGGGACGAAGAGGGAGAATACACATATGTAGTTAAGGTGGGGGTATCGGTGATAGACTATGTAGTCATGAATATGCAAGGGTGGGAGGAGATGGAGAGATTCGCAGTAGAAGGGAGGGTGGAATCAGACCATCACCCATTAGGGTTGTGGATAAGGGGTGAGAGCGGCGGAAGGCAAGGTGGGGAAGAAGTGTCGACGGGGGAGAGGGTTAGCTGGACGAGGGAGGCGATAGAGAAATATAAGGAGCAGTTAGGGAAGGTACGCTTCGAAGGGGAGACGGTGGGAGAGATATGGGAGGATTTAAAAGAGAAAGTGAAAGGGTGCGTGCAAAAGAAGGTATTCAAAAAGAAGAAGAAAGGAATGGCGAAGCCGTGGTGGGATAGGGAATGTAAAAAGATGAAAAGGAAGGTGAGGAAGAAGTATAAGAAGTGGAAATAGGGTACAGCGAAAAGGGAGGAGTACGTAGAAATGAGGAAGGGGTTTAGATTGATGTGTCAGAAGAAAGAACCGGAAAAGGAGAAGGAGCTGGAGGAGTTAGGAAATGCTAAGACAGAGGGGGACGTCTGGAAAATAATAAATAGGTTAAGGAAGCGTAGAGTAGGGATAAGCGAGAAGATAGGGATTGAGGAATGGAGGGAGTTTTTTAAAGAATCATTTCAGGGCTCGGATTCAAGGAAAAGAGATGATGGCAGTAGAAGAACGGGGGAGGCAGAGATGGAGGAGTTGAATGACGAGGAGACAGAGAAACAGATAAGGAAGTTAAGAAGGTCAAAATCAGCAGGGCTGGATGGGGTAGAGAACGAAGCATGGCTGTTTAGTACACAAGAGGTTAGGGAGAGGCTGAAGGAGGTAGTGAAGAAAGTATGGAGGGGGGAGGGATTCCCACGAGGGTGGAAAGAAGGGTTAATAGTGCCTCTGTATAAGAAAGGAGATAAGGATAGGCAGGAAAATTATAGAGGGATTACGCTAATGAATACGGCGTATAAAGTATACGCGATGGTGGTGGCGAAGAGGCTGCGGAAGGATGTCGAGGGGAAAGGAATATTGCCGGAAACGCAGGCGGGCTTTAGGGCAGGTAGGAGTACTATCGACAATATCTACGTTCTGCAGCACGTGGTGGATAGAGAATTAGCGAAGAAGGGGTCGAGAGTGTACGCATTTTTTGTGGATCTAAAAGGCGCGTTTCCGTTGGTGGATAGGGGGAGGTTGTGGGAGGCGATGGAGGATAGGGGAGTGGAGAGAGGCCTGATCGAGAGGGTGAAGGAGATATATGAAGAGACCAAAGATAAGGTTAGAGGAGAGCAGGGGATTTCGGAGGGATTCTGGATGGATAGGGGGTTAAGACAAGGGTCTCCGCTTAGCCCAACGCTTTTTGCGATTTTAATTGCGGATATGGAAAGTAAACTGGAGGCCGGAGTGGTAGGAGGAGTCAGGATAGGAGGGGTTAGAATTTGGTCACTAGCGTATGCAGATGACATAGTGTTGTTGGCAAAAAGCGAGGAGGCCTTAAAGGAAATGATGAAGAGGTTGAGAAGATACCTGGATAAGAACAGGTTAGAACTGAATGCGGAAAAGTCCAAGGTTATGGTGTTCAGAAAAGGAGGGGGAAGGGATAAGGGAGGGGAGTGGAAGTGGAAGGGAAAAGGGGTGCAGGAGGTGAAAGAGTTTGTGTACCTGGGCTTCTTGTTTCGGAGGAATGGCGTAGTGGATGGTCACATAAAAGAGAGAGTGAGGAGGACAAATGTGGTGTTGAGGCATGTGCGGGGGTTGGGAAAGAAGTTATTCGCAGATGATTTTGGAAGGAGAATGAAATTTTTTGACTCACTAGTGATGAGTGTGCTATTGTATGGAGTAGAGGTGTGGGGTTGGAAGGAAAGCGAAGTGGTAAATATGACAGAGGAGAGGTATGTAAAGTGGACACTGGGGCTGGCAAGGAACACGCCTAATTATATTGTCAGGAGGGAGACAAGGAGAACGAGTGTAGGGATTCTAGCGGGGAGTCGGGCGTGTAAATATGAGAAATTTTTGCAAGAGGGGGGAAGTAAGCTTAGGGAATGTTGGTAGGAGAAGGAGAACAGGCGAGGGGGTGGAAAGATGAAGGTTGAAAGAGAAAGGTATTTTAGAACGAATGGACTGCAGATGGATGAAGTGAGAAGGATGCATGAGGAAGGAAGGAAGGTATATGACTTGGTTAAGAAAAACGGCATGGAGAGAGAGAAGACAGCAGGGGAAGAGAGAATAAGAGAGACAAGGTTTAATGGGAACTATGTGTGGATTATGCCAAGAGCGAGAGCGCAATATTTGTGTGAGAAAGGAAGTCAGGAGCTTATAGCGAGGATGAGATGTGGGTGCATAGAGGGTTTTAATAGGTTCTGGCTCGCTAGGGAAAAGAGGATGTGTGAACTATGTGGGAAGGGGGAGGCAAGAGTGGAGTATTGATGCATGAAAGGGGGGAAAAAAGGGCAGTAGCATGGGTGAAGGGATTCTTGGGTAAGATGGAGAAGAAGGGAAGGAAGGAGGAAGAGGAATGGAGAAGGAAAGATTGTAAATAGAGGAGGAAGTAAATATAAGTAAATGTAAATAGTAGATAAGTATTAGGTGTAAGCCGCGCAGGCAGATTTTGGTAATGCGAGGCAAAGCGAGAAAGTAGGGACATGTGTGCGAGGCAAAGCGAGGAAGGCAAGACGATAAGAGCGAGCGGCGTTAGAGATAAGGTGTGGAAGGATGTTAGTTTTAAGGGTTAGTTTTAAGAAAATTCTGTGAAAAAAAATGGAAGTGTTATCTCAATGATTACATACATTTCATTAGAATCTATTGCAAGGACCAATTTAGTTACTGAGTTCGATAAGCCTGATGTCCCTGATATCAATTTTATACACCATTTCATATTAGGTAGACATAATTTAACAAATAATTAATTTTTGTAGACGTGAACCAACTGCAATACAAATTTCTCCAATATTATGCGTTTATTAAGCTTTTCCTCGAAAACTTTAAAAAGCGTTACGTGGATTTCGTAAGCTGAAGAAACAATTTTCGCAAATTTTTCTCACAGTATTTCTTGTTTTCTTCCATAATGTATCCTTGAAATTTAATAAAAACAATAGTAATTTAGAATTTTAGATCCATCTAAATAGTTTATTTAGTTCTCATTCTGCAAGATAGCGTGAGGGTAAAGTTCAGATCAGGAAGTACCTCAAATAATTCTTAACACATTATACCCATGTATTCTGATATGCTGATCATAAATATATAATTGCGAAAATACGCGAAAATGTCATGCCCTTAATCACTTAAGGTTTCGTAGCCTCAAGCAGAAACCTTTATAGGGAATTAGGGGAAGTAAGGTGAAATTAGGTTAGGGAAAGTGGGAGGAAATGTTGGAAGAAGGAGTAGGTGTAGTGGAGCGAGAAGAAAATTAGGGTAGGGAAAGTAGGGATATTGAGAAACAATGTGGGGTGGGGAAATATAGGAAAATTAAGGGAGGAAAAGTAGTAGAAGTGATGGGAATTATGGGAGGGGATATGATGGGAAATGGGGAGAAGGAAGTAGGGAAAATGAGAGGACAAGTGAGCGGTGGAGAAATAAGGGGTAGGAGGAAAGGAGAGCGAGGGGAAATAAGGAATGGGAAAGTAGGAGGAATGGAGGGGCAAAATCGAAAATAGAGGAAGTTAGAGACAATGTGAAAGGGCATTATGAGAAGTGAGGAAAGAGAGTTGTTTATGAGGAGCACTCGAATCAACTAAGCCTCTTCGTTTCTTTGCCTGTTTAATATGACTCTTCAACATCGCAGCATAAAAAGGGAAATCTTCCTCGACATTATCAGACTCCAGTGTCAGAAGTTCTTTTCTTTCCACGTAATCCAAAAGCTTATGGATCGGCATATCTAAAATATTAAAGACACTCAATTCCCCGATGTTAAACTTCGTGTTTTTCATTTTCATAATTTCCATTTCACACATCGGGATTCTCGAGCAAAAATATTGGTATACACTATCTCGGTTGTATGGCTCTAAACGTTCCACAAAGATGCTAATTTCTTTAGTAACTTTTCTCTTGACAATAATGGCACTCAAAATATCAATAAATTTTGGATGTTCATGTAAATATCCCAGACGGCGGATTACCAGATTGACATCTGCCGTTTGATTAATTATGCTTTCAAGGATTTCAGCATTTTCATGATCGTACCAGAGCCTATAAAAATCCAGTAGGTTTTGTCCCTTAGAGTTCTGAACATTCACGTCAGCCCCATTCCTTAAAAGAACTTCTACACCTGATGATTGGTCAGATTTAATCATATTTAAAAGAGGTGTAAATAATTTTTTAGATAGATAGTTGACATCTGCTCCTCTATTTATCAGCATTTCTAGAATAATCTCATTCCGCGTATAGTAAATTGGTGTTGCATCCATTTTATTAAAAGCGTTTACTTCAGCTCCATAATCAAGGAGGCGTCTTATTATTTTTGGCCGAAAGTGATATATTTGAGCGGCATAATGGAGTGGTTTATTGCCAACAAAATCTTGCGAATTTACAGAAGCTCCTTCTTTCAAAAGCATTTCAGTTATTTTAAAAAAGTCCGCAATTTTCTCCTGCGAACTAGAATCATCACTTTTTATACATGATGCTTTTTTCATCGCAAGGATTAATGGAGTATCACCATCAGATTTGGTAGCGCAGTTGACTTCGGCACCATTATTTAAAAGAATTTTTACAATGTCCACATATTTGTATTCGACTGCTAAATGCAGGGGAGTCAGATTTTTATTGTATTTCGAAGTGACATCCGCTCCTAATTCAATGAGTCGCTTTACTACATTCCTGTTGCCACCGATGACAGCTGAATGAAGAGGAGTCGAACCATCATAAACTTTCCTATTAATATCTGCACCGCTTCTGCAGAGAAAATCTACTAAAATCTCGTGTCCATTGGAAGCTGCAACATGTAGAATTGACTTGCCCTGGAATTCCATGTTTACATTGAATCCTCTATTTAACATGTCTCTAATCTTCGCCTCATTGCCATTTTCCGCTGCCTTTAAAAAGAAGTTTTTTTCTTTCAAGCGGGTAAGCATTTCTGTGCCGTCGCGTCGCCTTGCTGCCTGAAATACAAATATATAATTATTGTTTATACCGCAGATTAACTATAGATATTATTAACACATTAAATAATTTTTATCACAAACTTTGGACTTACAGTAGTTTTTACGCAAACGGTCAAAAAGTTGTACGAAGCTTAGTTTGGACACAAAAAAGCTTCAAAGTTTGGCCTAATAAACAAATGAGGAGCGAGCTTTAGCGACCACTTGTACGAAACAAACGATGCACGTGCAATTGGTCGCTGAAGCTCGCACCTCATTGGTTGATAAGGCCCAAATTTGAAGCTTTTTTGTGTCCAAACTAAGCTTTGCACAACTTTTTGCCAGAGGACTTTTTTGTTTATTTTTGTTTGTGCACTATCACATAGTACAAGGGGTTATATAGGGTGAGGAGGGGCATCCTTGTTTACACTAACTTTTTTCTCTATATATAATCATATATGTAAAACTACGAAAATATACTTAAATATTTATGAAAATGGTTCGATTTGAATAGAAATCATTTAATTTGCGGATAGTGTTTGAACATTCTGAATTATTATTTCTGATTTTTATCCTAGGTACCGGAAGAAAGGTGGAAGCCGCGCTGATAAAGAAATGTTGCATTTGGTCGAATTCTGATTATTTTCGAAACCTAACGCCATATCTATTTTGAAAGCTACATTCCAAAATCAGAAAAAGAATTCAAATTTTTCGAAGATGATGAATTATGTAAGAAAAACTGATGTAAAGTCACGGGAGAAGTGTTCTATAAAAAAGGCTCTGAAAAACGTTCTAGAAGACAAATTAGGTTTCGCAAAAGTCTCTGAGAAGTATGAAGTTCCGGCCTCAACTCTAAAAACCAGACAGAAGAGAATGTTAGAAGCTGGCGGGCTTGATCAACTAAAGATTCTTCAGCTTGGTAAATGTCGACCAACATTTAGTGAAGATCAAGAAAAAGAAGTCGTGGAACATATTCGAAAAATGGATGGCAAATTTGTTGGGCTCACGCGAAAAGAGTTGCGACGAGTTGTTTTTCAATTTGCTGAGGACTTAGGAATACCTCATCATTTCAATAAAACCATCGGATTAGCTGGAAGAGATTGGAACCGAAAATTCACGAACAGACATCCTGAGCTTTCGTTAAGAACCCCTGAAAATACATCCTTTGCGAGAGCAACCGGATTTAATAAGGTTCCTCCACATAATATCTGGAATGGGGACGAAACGGGTACTTCAGTTGTTCCAAAGAAACAACCGAAAGTTATAAGCTTCAAAGAAAAACACCAAGTAGGAACGATAACTTCTGCAGAACTAGAGATGGACCGCTGACCCTGTTTTCCACTATACCGTACCGTCACCATAATAACATCACTTTTCATATGTTTATTCCTTTTCCTTCACTTTTTTCAGAAAATTTCAGATTTCCGGAAATCGGTCACCTGACGGTCAGCGCACATCTCTATGCAGAACGTGGCATTACTGTTACAGCAGCAATTTGCTATAATGCTACTGGGGAATAGTTACCACCTCTACTGATATATCCCAGGGTGAAGTATAATCCTGAGTTTGCCGAAAATCGTCCTGCAGGCACTAAAATCGTTTGTCATCCCTCTGGCTGGATGCAGACTGATATATTTTATTCAACTTGATTTGAAAATTTCTTCACATACGCTAAGCCAAGCAAAAAGAATCCCATTCTCATAATTTGAGACGGACACGCATGCCACACAAAAAATCTTCAATTTTTGTTAGCGGCCACACAAAACCACGTACACATTCTGTGCCTTCCTCACACATCACACAATCTTCAGCCATCAGATCGTAGCTCCATGAAGTCCTTCCGCTTGCTTGACTCTGGATCCGTCTTGAAATGGTCGAGGGCACACCCAGGACAAGTGCTTACATTGAGCGATGTTCCACATGTATTCGGGGAAAATTACTTGGAAGCAGCAACGCCCAAAAATTTCATCAGTGGATTCCGAGTAGCAGTAATCTATCCTTTCAACCGACATATTTCCACTGAAGAACAATTCAGGCCTGCAAGCACCAATGATATAGAAATGACTCCACAGGACTCTCAAACTAGCGAAGAAAGCACAGTTAAGGTGAGTATGAACGTTTTCGATGATTTGAAGACATGAGAAACAAACGCAATTTTCTTTACATATTCCTAATATTTATCGATAAATTGAAATTTTATTCTGAATTGCTAGAAACCGTAAAAAATATAATTTGAAACATTGTTCTTTGTCCAGTTATCTATCTTACCTTTATTATTAGCAGGAGGAAACCGTTGAAATTAGAAACGACGTGACAGCAACACATAAAACGGTTGGATACTCAAATTAGCAACCTAACAGATGAAATGCAGCATCTCTGGGCTCAGATGATGATGAAAAAAGTCACTTCCCCTACTGAGTATCATCACTTGTCAGAGAGCGTCATCGTGCCATCGCAGAAATCCAGCCAAGACGATGACACACCCAAGGATCTCAGAGGTGTGCTTAGCGAGACAATATCGTTTCCCAAGTCGGGCATACGAGAGCATCATCTGACAGAGAGCGTCATCGTGCCATCTCAGGAATCGAGTTAAGCCGATGATAAACCCAAACATCTTAGGGATGTCCTTACCGAGATAATGCCGATTCCGAAGGCACAGTATACTAATAATACTAGAAAACCATCAAATAACAGAGAGGAAACTATCATTCTGACAACCTGTTCGTACATTGAAAAACTAAAAGAAGCGCATACAGATATTAAAATGAAGAGCCAACCTAAAACAAAGAGAAGTGCCAAGAAAGAAGCAGCGAACCTAAAGATGAGTGAACCTAAAGCAATATTTCAGCTGCAACCACGTCTCAAGACCGTGACATAGGTAGTTAACGTTTGCGACGGATTCAATACGATGATCTGGCAAAAGTCTTGTGCACCCTCAGGACACGGAGCGACAAAGGACGACCGCCTTCTGCATCTTTGCCGCAAGCGTCTTAATATTTTGTTGACACGCAGGGATGCTTTCCAGGCTATTAACTAGTGAAAGCTTGGCACCTCCAAGAGCGCCGATGATCAGGACGATTAGCTTTACAGAATATTCCGGGTATAACAGTCTCAACTCCCTTACAAGGCCCTTATACCGCTCTTTCTTTTCATTCTCCTTGGCTATGATGTTTTTGTCAGCTGGGGCCGAAAATTCGATAACGAACATGGTTCGCTTCTTGAAGTCAAGGAGAACTATGTCAGGCCTTGACTGCGCTACTGAAACAATTGTCGAGAATATCAAGTTTCAGTATATGGGGCACTTATCGTTTTTGTCAATTGACTCTATTTCCCCAGGAGTGTTTAGTGGAGCGGTATTAGGGATAATGCCATAAGAGTGATAGAGATGGTAATTAAGCACTCTTAGTGCCGCATTGTGGATTTGGATGTAGGCCGTTCCCGCATGAGTTCGACAACTAGATAATATGTGACCTAGATGCTCGGGGTGTGCATGACACGCTCTGCAGCTATCATCAGGAATGTCTTGGTTTAAAATGTGGCGACGGTATGCTAGAGTGGAAATGACACCGTCTTGACATGCCAAAATAAAACCCTCCGTGCCCGACTTCAATCCGGATGATTTAAGCAAAACAAACGTTAGCTCATACGACATCGACTGATCCTCCACATTTCTGTGGAAGATGCCGTGCATCCTCTTGCAGTTTTTCTCCTGTGCTTTCTTAATCCGGGCCTTCAGGAGGAAGTAGTCGACATGGATAAGTTTTGATCCATTTTGCTTACCCCTGATATTGATGTGAAGGCCGAGTGCTTCAGCAGCCTCCTCTGCTGCTTTGTACAGAAACGCTCCTTTGCCCACTTCTTCGTGCTTCCTGACCATTTTAAGAAGAGGGTCTCGTCCACTTGCAACTATATCTGCGGTAACCAGAATAATCCTTTTGTGCATACATTCAAGATTCAGTATTATGCGACCACCTTGGCGGCGTGAAACGTAGAGTCGCGGAACAAAAAACTTAAGGTGCATGCTTTTTTTCATGTGCATCACCTTTCGCGACCCGATATCAAGGGATCTGAGCTCGTCCTTCGTCCATCAAACCACTACAAATGAATAGAGTTTTTATAGATGTCACATCCTGAATGCGGCTCTGTGGCACACCCAGGTATGTACAGGTCTCTCCAGCGTGAAGGTGTCGTATAGGGCTTTTTTCGACGAGCTCAGGGTCATCGGGGATGCCATTAAGTTTTCCTCGCTTCAAATAACCTTGGCGCCTTTTTCTAGCCCAAATTTCATTCCAATCTCCTGAGTGTAATCTTCGACAATCCCTAGAGCTAGGTGTAGTTGCTTTTTTTTAGCATAGATCTTAAGATCATCCATGTAAAATACATGAGTGACCTTATGCTTTCGATTTCCAGGTTTGCTTCTATAAAAAGCGTTACGCAAGCCGAAAACGGCAGTTGGGGTGTTGCGTGGCAAACGAAACAGGCCTTAGAGAGTACCTCAAGGGAAGCTGGAGAATTATCTTCTCCATCCTTGTCCTGTACTTCTCTCTAAGGATTTGGGAAACTTTGTGTTCTTAGGCGTTAAAACCTAAGTCCACAATTTTTCTCCATAAAGGAAAGACCCTCTAGGAGCGGACGGAAATCTATTTCCCAATCCGGTTCATAAGAGGTCCATCTTTCTGAGTCCTTTGTGCGTACCATTCAAGGCTTGAACTTTCTTTTTCCTACGGGAACCTGTTTGAGCGAAGAAAGCGATTCTTCTGATGAGATAGAATTTTTTGACGGATATATTCCGAAAGCTTGAACGTAAAATAAAATTGAACTTTAACTATTTTCGCGATTGCCCACAATTTTAAAGAGAAGTATTGCCGATTTCAAGTTATATCAGACTAACAGAAGAGCGGAGCACAGTCAACTGTGTAAACCGGTTGAAGAAATTAGATTTTATAATTTATGACTTACTTGTCAAATCCTTAGCTTCTTATGAGCAGGCGGGAATCTATTCCCCAACCTAGTTAAGAAAGGAGCTAAGCTTGAAGAGTAGGCTCAGAGAATATTTCTTCATTTAAAGAAAATTTCGACCCTTGCAATAAAATTTGACTGAGAGTTAATCTCCTATAACCGGAAAAATCCGTATTTGTAAAATTGTGTACCTATTTTGAAAACCCTCCTTGTCTCTCCTTCGAGCAGGTAGCAGTTACACCTGTAGTGCAAAGCGACTCGACTCAGGCCTCTTTCTTAACGTGCGTACCAAGAGAAGTGTCTACGGGACCACTCTTTACCTGAATTAGGATTATAGTCATAAAAGACTTTGAACAGCCGATTATCAGGCAAATTAGGACAGTGAGTAGAGTGTGGTAAAACATAATTTACTTTTGATTTTCAATTGCTACTGTGCAATCATAATGTAGTGAACACGCCTAGCAAAAAAACTATTAGGTGTTTACCTAACTTTTTACATAAATATATAATTAAAGTGTATTATACGAGGAAAAATACTGAGAACTCTGATAAAAATCCTCATTATAGCGTTGCTATGCAAAAACATGCAAATTTAGCCCTTTTGGCTCCAAATGAACCTAAGGACACGCCTAGCGCAAAACCTATTAGGTGTACCAACTTTATTTTTTGCATTAAGATGTAACTCACGTATAGAATGTGGGGAAAATACTCAGAACCCAGCGGAAAAAGCTCATCATAACAAAAAAAAACTTCATTTTTAATTAAGAAAAAGAAGAAAAACAACATTTTTCGGAAAAATCTCTCTGTACAGGCCGTTATAATTGCCTTCAGATCATTTGGTAAAAACATTAAATGACAAAATTCATCCTTGTAGCCGTATTTTGTATCTGGCAAAATCCTGAATTCTTTAAAGTACCTTAAGCAAAGGCGCTTGCCTCCCACTTCATGGACTGATTTTATTGAGTATTCTAACATGACGTCATCCTGGGTCGGTAACGTCGAAATCCATAAGGCTTTTATCACTTTGTGGAATGGAAAGCATTGTTTACATAGGAGTTTGACTAAAATTAATTATTTTTTTCACGAAATTAAGTGAAAAATTGTAATATCGCTTTGCTTTTCAGATAGAAAAGCCATTTCTCTAATTATTGATGGCAAGTTGGTAAGTCTGCGATTTGGCAATTTATCAAGACAAATTATAATGTGCTCTGATTGAGGTTACAGCCTAAATTGCCGGCGACTAGTCCGACTAAGCTTACCAAGAAAAACAAATTTTTTGAAGCGTATCTTCAGTACAAAGCCTTCTTCGAAGTACTTATACAAGCTTGCAATCTTTTGTAAGCTTTCAATTGATGACAAGTGTGATAACTATGCGTTAAAACAAAAAAATTGACCTTTCTCTTACACCAACTTTTAAGGTGTAAAAATAATCGTTTGACATCTTTGAAAAACACTATATGCTTCACTCACTTCAACGCACAACCAAAATTCTAAAACTGTTACCACCAACAGTCACCATAATGCAACCTAACCTCAATCATGGAACATTATAATTTTTCTTGATGGAGCTATATTGGAGAAACCGGGAGAGCGGTGAGCCAACGTGTAAAGGCACATGAGAGAAAGGTCAGGCTAAAACATTTCACGAAATCAGCACTAGCTGAGCATCATATCGAAACAGGACATAGCATTTTATTTGACAAAACAACCTTCATCGCAAAAACGTACAATATTTTTCCAAGAAAACATAGAGAAGCAATCGAAATCTTAAAACCCCCTAATAACTTGATTGGCCAATCAAGTTCGACCAGTCCCCGCGGTGGGGCGCTCTGCCAATCTCAGGCATCGTAGAGAATATACATAAGAACAACATAACCTGAAACTTCAGTTTAGGTTAGCCCTGAAGAAGTGAACTACAATGTTAATGAAACGTCGGCAAGATTCGTAGTTTTGCACACGATTGAAACCCGAAAAACCTCCTTCAAATTTATTATAATTTTGGGAAATTTTTTATGCAAAATAATGTTAAGATTGTAAGAAGTTTTTTTTAAGCATTTATTTCATTATTTTCTCGTTTTGGTCCTTTTTAATTATTTGCAAGTACTATCTTTAATCTCTGTGAATATATTTTTTAATGTTGCGAAGAAAAGTAAACAAAAATTTTGGATTAAGACATGTGCAAATAATCCAAATTTGTAACCAAAATATATATTTTTTCTTTAGTTTTTAAATGTAAAATTCTTCTTATTGAAGAAATTCACAAGTAAAAAATAACAATCCTAATGGGAAGCAGCAGATATTTTTGGATTAAAATTTTTTTTTTTCACTCCACGCCAATTTTCATGGGGCATAAAATGTTTTTTGTTAGTCCAATATATAGACATATACTACTATAATGCAAATATGTCTTCTAATTGGATATCATGATATATAATGTAGTATAATTACCATTAAAAATTTTCATAAAACGAGACCGATGATGGCGCGCTGGGGCGCGTGTGTTTTCGTTAATTGAAATATTTTGTAATTATCTTAGAAATTTATGTTGCAGTTCGAACCAATTCGAATTAATCCGAAACAATTCGAAGCAACTTTTCAATCCCCTTCAAACCTTCTCAATCTGTCTTTCAACCCAAAATTAAAATCCAATCTCAATACATGTCTCAACCCCAAATTCAATCCGAATGGATTCGAGACTCACATATCAATCCTTCTCCATTGATGTATTAGCACCAACTTCAACCCAAACCCATACCGAATCAATTTTTCAATCCGTGCCTAACACCAGTCCGAATGGATAAATGTGAATCCAAAGCCAATCCGAATGAATAACACACCAATCGGAAATTTTTTAAAATAATTTTGAAAAGCCTTTTACTGGGTTTATTCATGGTGGCCGGGGACCATCGCATCGCCTTTTACAAAACCCCGAAAGTCTTTCAGTTTTAACGTATCTTATCGTTTTGAGATAACTCAAAAATTTTATTTTGGAAATCATTCTACTGGGCTGATTCTGGGCGCCCGAGGACCTTCATCAAACCGTGAAAATTTGGTCAGTTTTCACCGTTTTCGTTACCGTTCGGTACCGTTTTCGAGATAAATAAATTTTTTTAATATGTTTCTGAATTTTTAAATCTTTCTATTGGGTTAGTTCGAGTTTGTCAAGAGCAAGCTTGTTCTCAAACCCCCTTAACATTTGCTTAGTTTTCATGTACCTCTGATAGTTTTCGATATATTAAAAAAATTTTATTATTGTTTTGAATTATTGAAATCTCTTTATTGGGTTACTTTGAATTGTTTGAAAAAAATACCTTTGCAGAATTCCTAAGATGTAATTAGTTTTCACGCATCTCTGCCCGTTTTCGAGATAATTAAAATTTTAGATTTAAAAATTTTTTAAATCTGTTCACAGCTTTAGATCAGAGTGACCGAGGACCCTTTAGAACCCCCTGAAAATGTTGTGAGTTTTCGCATATCTCTCACCGCGTTCTATCTAGATAACTCAACATTATCATTTTCTTTTAATTCAAAAAATCTTTTAATTGGGTTAGTTCAAATTGGTCAAAAACAAACCTCTCCCACAAAAACCTTAAGATTTACTTAGTTTTCACGTTTCGCTGACCGTTTTCGTGATGATACAAAATTTTTTTATTTTTTTATTCTGAAATTCTGTTTACTGGTTTAGATCGGGATTGCCGAGGGCCATTCCTCTTCATAAACTCCTGAAAAGGCTGTCAGTTTTCGCGTATCTCTCACTGTTTTCATGAAAACTGACAATTTTTATTTTATTTTTTATTTAAATAATCTTTTTATTGGGTTGGTTTGAGTGGGTCGAAAACGAAACACCTTTGCACAAAATTTAAAATTTACTTAGTTTTCACGTATCTCTGACCGTTTTCGAGATAATACAACATTTTGATTTTTTTTTATAATTTTGAAAGTTTGTTTACTGGTTTAGGTAGGGGTGGTTGAGGACCATCCCCCTTTAGAAAGCCCTGTAAAAAATTAACAATAAATTATAACTAATTCGACTTAAACTCACTTATTTGTAATCCAAATTTTAAACAATTGTATTAGTTCATTACAATAATTAAGCCAGAAACGTTGACTCTTTTGAAATTTGCGCCTATTTGAATTATCGAATCTTTTTTACATTATCGACTTATCGAATCTTGCTTTCGATTCTCGACAGCTGATTGGCTGATTCTATTGTGACGTACATTCGATGTGAATGGCTAACTGAATTTACCAATAAGGTTTAGGGACTACGCATTAAGTTAGCCGAAATGCATGTACTTTTTATAATAGGATAACGTACGTTACATTAAATTACAGTTACCCGAAAATTGTAACGCGTTATCGTTTCTAAATGAACGTAACATTCCGGGTAATGCGTTACTATCAAACACTGCTGCAGGCAGTTTGGACATACTATCTATTAGGGTTGTATAAAAAGTCTTTATTGTTTTTTCTAAAATAAGACTAGCATATCCTTTGAAATTATTGAAATCCGAAGAAATCCCTTGAAATAAAATATAAAAATGTGAAAATATTTACCAAGTTAATCTAGTGAATGGTCAATTCATGCAGGATACAAAAATAGTGACGTTAATTTGAGCATTAAATTAGAAGGCTACAAAATGTGAAATACCAACCTCCCTTCTTTAAATATTCATGCGACCAAAATCTTAAATTATTCTACACAAATATACCACTGACTAGATTAACTTGGTACATATTTCTATTTTTGAAATTACGAAAAATATGAGTAAATCGTGTTTATTGTTGCATTTGCTGAGGGAAAAGCGAAAAACCCCAAATGCACAAATTAACCTACGGCACATTTTGATTGGAAGAAATTATTTTGTCTTGTTTACTTTTCGAAATTTAAAATCAGGGTGGCCGTTTTAGTCGAGGATTGAAATTCACGGTCATTTCCTGTTTCACGAAAATTGTTCATTGTTCTTGAAATTGAAAAGTCCTAACTCATTAAAATGTTTGAAAATGAAATGTTAAAAGTTAAGTGCATTGCAAATGATAAATAGAAAAAGGGCCTCTTCCAGTTTAGAAAAACTTGAAAACCAAAATTTTCTCCCTCCCAACTCGATAAAAATCTTAAAAATCAAAAAATGTTCCTCTTCTGATTCAGAAAAAAATTAAAACTAAAATTCCATCCCTTTCAACTGAATTGAAAGGGCAAAAACAAAAAAAAAAGGCTCCTTCAATTAATAAAAATTAGAAAACCAAAATCACCTCCCTTCAAACTCAATAAAAACGGTAAAAAAAACGAAATAATTCCGCTTTCAATTGGGAAAAAAATTAAATACTGCTAAATATAAAAAAAAAATTAATTAAGAAATTTCAAATTAAATATGTTAAGAGGAATAACTTAGACTGGAACAATATTTTTATAGGACTTCAAATTGAATAAAAGCGTTTAATTATGAATCTATCGATTTGAAATCATTTAAAAATTGAAAATAGTTTATAAAATTTCAATCAAGCGTTTAAGTTTATTAGTATGCCTTAGTATTCTTTCGACTTGAAACAGTTCATTTTTCAAAGTTAATCTCTGTAAATCGTTTAATTTTGTACAGATTCAGAATCGTAAAAATCATTCATTCATATTTACAGTTGATCAACTTGAACCATTTTTTATTCAAAATTCTTTAAATTGAAAGCGTACGCTTAAAAATGAAGACATAAAATGAAAAATTTTTAAAGTAAAATACTTCAGAATATCGTATTCTAAACAGAATGACTTCATAATCGAAAAATTTAACAATTTGATTAAACTCATAATTTAAAATAAAATTGGATTGCATCATATCATGTGATATAAAATTTATGATATTTCAAGTTATTGGATAGATATGTAAAATTCTGAAGCAAAAAATAAATTCCGTCATTTCCCGGTATTTATCCTGGTCTCAAAAAATTCCCGATCATTTTCCGGTTTCTTGGTCCAGTGGCTACCTTCAAAATGAACTACTACAGGGTGCAACATTAAGCACAATTCAAAACGGAACTTTTTTCCAAAAGCAAGAGGATATTTATTGCATAACAAAAAAAATGAAAACTTCCGATTTTCAAACAAAAATTGCAATGCAATGAAACACGCATTTTCCGTTTGCTTATACAACAAAAGTTCTTTTACACGACCATTATTTTTAATATTCTCCCTTTTATTATCAGTTATTAATCTCGATATTAATTTGATGCCCTCCACGCAAAGTGACGCTATCACTAAATCCGTGATGCCTTCGTGCAATCACCCGCAGTTTTTCGTAACCTCACTGCCATTGGAATTACTAATTTCTAAATAACATAATAAAATAGTATTAAATAAATTTACCCTTTAAAATTCTTGATATCTTACGAGCAACACATTCAATATACACATTGATAAAGATAAAGATAATGCGTTGTTGCCCATTGCTACCAACTGTCACGTGTGATTCATTGGTTCACATTCCAGTGTAGCGGTAAAAATTGAACTGCATGAACCACCGGAACACTGGAATGTAAACCAATGAAACACGCGCGACAGTTGGTAGCAATGGGCAACAAAGCACATATACGCGTTGATACGGGGACGTACGTCGATGTATGTACAACAGGGTTGCGTACGTAATATACCTTAGGTACTTTACGTAGTTTTTTTACGTATAAATTACGGAAGGTGATTTACGCCTCTAGTATTTTACATGTAATTTACGTTTGCAAGATGGCGACTGCGCTTATATGGAAAAGAAACATAACCTTATTATTTAATACACCGAAGACACTGACTGACTTGCTTGGCAGCTTCTTAATTGATTAAAAAATGATTAAAGGCGGCAGCCTCAGAAATTCCTTTTGGGAGGAGTTAACCCAGATAACAATTTGCTCACACCTTGCCCGCATGGTGTTTGCACGCGTGTCGACCGATCGGCACGTTGTGAGGGCAAGAGTGCAGACATATGTGTCCTCATATGCGTCGCATATGCGCCGCACGCGTGTCGGCACGTGCGTGCCAGCGTCGTGCTAGCATGCACGTGTTTTGAGTTATAATTATTGAAAACAAGATGTTAAAAATAACATAAGTAACAGGAAACATTGTATGACGTTTTGAAGAAGAGACTCCTGTGTTAAAATTTGGTTTTTCACAACTGATTTTTTTGTTTTAGTTTTTCTTCTAGTTGTATATTTTTCTTTATTTTTATCATTCGACTATAAAATACTTATGGTGCGTTTTCACGGAGCTAAATTTTTAGAGTTCAAAAAATTATTTTGAAACAATTACAACTCTTGCCGACTTTGTTCTTTGCCTCAAAATTTGTTTATACTCCAAGCTAATTTTCCGAACCGAAACCCAAGAAAAAATGTTTATTTAATTTGAACAAAAATAATTATTCACTTTTATTTCGACTTTTTGTCTGTAAAATAAACTTGAAAAATGACAAAAATTTAGAGGATGAAGCGAATTTGATCAGAGTTTTATTTTTACACAACTGCTATATTATGTTTTTAGTAATGATGCGCTTTTTGTGCCGCACTCTTCACCGCATGCTATATGCCGACATTTTTCCCGAAGTACCTGACGAGAATGATAGACGCACGCTGTGCTGCATATCATACAGACCGTGTGCGGGCACTATGCGGGATTACTTATTACCCACAAAACGTGCTGTCACTGTGCTTGCATTGTTGCCGACACATCGTGCTTGCACGCCATGCGCCCATGTGCGTCCGCATGCATTGTTATCTGGGAAATTTTATTTTAAAGTGGGAAAATGGCAAAAATTTTGTTTTTTGCCCCGGGTGCAATCGAGTGTTGTCAAATACGATTGAAATTAACTTACTTTACGTTTTTTTAGTGGCGGAACTACCTCTTTCGGTTTGCAGATGTTTCTTAAGTTAAAAGAAATACGAAGTCAGAGGATTTTAAAAATTGAATAAATCATTTATATTAACGAAGGATCAACAATATTTACATGCATGTGAGCTAGATGAAGGTTGTAGCTATTATTTTCTTAAGTACTATTACCCGGTAAGAAGGCTTGCATTAAAAGGTATTAAAAATTTTGTATCCCTAAGAATTACTTTTCTGTCCTTCGTTTTTTAATCCTCATTAGGCGGCGAAAATAATAAGATTCCAATCCCCGTCAAAGCCGATCGGAGCTGCCAAATGTAACCTCAAATAAACTAAAAACACAATTTAAGTTTGAAGCATTATAACGCGCTCCAAAAGCAAGAAATTTGCAAAATTTAGTAGGGTTATTCACAAAAATACATCTCTTTAAAGTAAAATATTCGCTTTGTTCAAATATTATCAATTACAAAAATATAAAATCATGGTAAAAAATTCAAAACATTATTTTTCACCACAGCCATCTGAGGCTTTTGACCTCATTATTATTCGAAAAACAGTAAATAAAAGTATCGAAATGTGGTAAATTAAAAGGGATTAAAATTTTTATATTTCTTGGTTGCTTCGTGGTATCCAAAAGTATTCAGAAAAATATCATCGCCGCTGGGTACAGAAAGGGATTCAATTGAAGAGATAAGTTCTACTGTTGTGGAGATTCAAAACGGGAGGACAGAAAGGGGATCCAGAAGTATTCAATATTTGTTACGTTACCGCTGGATGCATGAAATTTTCCAATACTTTTTAATGCAAGCCTTCTTACCGGGTAGAAATTGAGCATTTTGAAACTGCTTGATTTTCAACTTTCAACCCGCTCAAACTTCAGTTCCTCCCAAGTGATTTTTTGTCCCTTTTCTCTTCTAAAGTTTGATTTACTCATTTTTAAAATTTTATAAAAAATAATTCACTCAATCTCGCACTTAATGCATTACGAAATAAGTGAGGTTATAATATGCTCTTTTCCCTCACCCACCTTTCAAGTCCGCCATTTTTTACGTTTATCACGTTTTTTACGTTTAATACGTATGAAAGTTCGAGTTACGCATAACCGTGCAACCCTGATGGTTCGGACACATTGTGGAGCCAGCCTAAGAATCGTACATAAGTCAGGGTTGGTCTGTTACGCGTAACTTGAGTATTTTCTGCGTATAATACGTTTTTGACGTAATATACGTCGAAAACAGTAGAAAAATACTGTAAGTTACGTTTTCAAGATGGCGGACTTGTAAAATCAGTGTTGATGTAATGGCCACCAGCGCTGTGATCGAATTTCTTCTCCTGTAGAATTCTCAGCTTGGCTGCCATTGGTTGTTAGAATTAATCCTTCCGTTGATTTATTTTGATTAAAATCACGAGCCGCGAAAAGGGGTCTCAACACAATAACAAGACATGATTTAGAGAAAAACTCAATATTTATTTAGGTTTAAATTATTATTATTCGTTAACTGTTCACAATAGTTCATAACTTTAACAATTTATTTAATAATATTTGAATCTACATTTTCAAAGAAAAGTCACAATTCTTGTTTTTATTAATAAGCATTAATAAAATTATAAATTAAATCAATTGAGTGTCAGTTCTCGATTTAAGACTACTACCAGCTGAGACGAAATTATTATTATTAAGTAAAACTCAAAATCTTTGCAAAGAAAATATTCTAAGTCCGAACTCAGATTAACTCGAAAGTTTTCTAAGTCCACAATCTTTAGCAAAGTGTCGCAGGTTTTTTATTTGAAGCTGGTAGATTAATCGGCGGAGAACTGACTTTTTCCTCTCGGGGAAAACAGACAGACCCTCGGCGAGAGCGAAAATCGTGGTGGGAGCTGCCCCACGCATTTTACTCTATCCAATTAAAATCCAGGATAGAAAAATCGTCCTCACTTTTAGCCAATAGTAAAATAGGTTAAAGTATGAAATCTACGCCTCCGCGGTCTTGCGAGTCCGAACTTGTCTCCAACAAGTTCCAACACGCGACCCGCGAATCGTCCCAAAATCTCATACTTCATTAAAACCATGACATGTTTATGAGCACCAAACTCGCGCCTTCAAAGGTTCCCGCCACGACAGCGCGGCGCCGACACCCTTTGAACTCTAGCGGCTTTCACTCTTCGCTCTTTAGTGTCTAATTACAATCTAGATCACACGTTTCTTATTTCTAATACACTAAAGCCTCCTCTAGTTTGCCGACTAATAACTAATATGCATTTCTTATATTATAATTCTCGTTTACCATTATTGAGAGTAGGAAGATAATAATTACTTTTAAACATTAAATAATTCCTCAAGAATGATTAAATTCTGGTCGAAATTCCCCAAATTAATTGGGTTTTCATTGAAACCATTAAAATGATCAAACTTTCATTAACTTGTGTTCGTCCCCTTTAAAAGTTTCGTTCGCGCCAAGATTTGAAACGGCGGCCATGTTTACTTGGCGCCCTCAACGCCATCTATTAAAACTTAGTACGCAGATCAACCTATACCATTACACAGCCCCCTGGAACTCTGAGTTGAAAATGTACAATGTGTTGACGGTGACCGTGTGATGGCGCCAGCTATGCAGTTGGCCTATGATCGCTGCAAATGCATGGCTAAATAATAACATTGAATTTAATAACACATTAAAAGTAGTTTACTGACAGTGTTAGATAATGTTTCGGTTTTTTGAATGATCTTTGCGACATTTTCCATCATCTAAGCGAAAGAAAATTGAGAAAAACTGTTTTTAGATGTAAAAATCTGCATCTATTCACAGATTCTCCAAAATATCCACGGTGTTGAAATTTTGAACTTTAGATGCTTTAGATTATAAAAAAATGATATCTTAATATATTTTCAGGGTGACCGCTGGACCGGGAAATGACCGGGAATTTTATGAGACCGAGAAATGACAGTGAATTAATTTTTTGACCGGGAATTTTTCAAATATTTAGAAAAAAATCGGTCCAAGTTTGATGTCAACCGTTTTTTAAATAATTAGTTGAATTGTTATCTGTTTCAATTATGATATCATTCAGTTTACAATGCGTAATTCAAAAATCTTTCACTTAAAAATTTTCTATTTCAGATTAAAATTTTTAAGCGTACATTTTTCATTGAAAGAATTCAAAAATGCAGTTTTAAAGACTTAAAAATTGTTTAATTAGAAGCATTTGAAATCGAAAATTTTGGATAAAAAATCTTTTTAGTTGATTAACTGTGAATATAAATTATAATGATTTTTAAAATTGTACTGTGCATTAAGGATTGACAAGTGAATAATAATTAATTTTATAAGAGGATTCGAAATCAGTTCAAAATTTAAGAATTTCCAGATTTTAACGTGAAGATTAAACTGTTCAAATTGGAAAGTCTTAGTCGTTAAACAAATGGAAACGCTCGATTGAAACTGTATGAACTATTTAAAATTATAAAATAACTTCAAAACAATATATTCATACTTAATGACTTTTATTAAATTTAAAAATATTGTTTTAGTCTAAAATTTGAAACTTTAAAATTTGAACTTTTTTAATTAGGAAAAATAACAGTTGCTTAATATTTAGAATTTTTTGACTGTTAATTTAAAATCAGTAATTGTAAATCAAATATTCAAAATCAAACAAAAAACTAAACTTTGAACGTTACAATTTTAATTGTTCTATTTCAAAAATTTTAATTTGCAAGTAAAATTGTTAAATTTTGATGTATAATAATTATTGAACACCTATTATTATTCGTAGAAAAAATTCAAGTAAGTTGAATTTAGTTTCAGTTTAAAATTTGAAATGAAGTTTCGATACATATAGCCCACAGCCTAATTGAAAACAAAATATAGATTTTTGCAGATTTCGAACAAAAAATTTAGAAGATTTTTAAGAATTGTGAAAGGCTTCGAAAGAATAAAAAACATTTTCTTAAGATTCCTAGGAAAAATGAAAATGAATTTATTTTGAAAAATTAATTTTAAAAGAATATTTAAAAAGATTGAAAAAGATTTCTAAAATTTTAAAATATGAATCTGGAAGATTGTAAGAAAATATTTTTAATTTTGCAGGATTTAAACGAAATTTTAGGAAGAATTCGAATCATTTTGAAAGATGTTTAGAAGGTCTGAAAAAATTTAAAAATTAATTCATAATTTGAAAAAATGAAAAACAACGTGTAGATGTTTCAAGATTTTGAAATAAAATTTTGAAGCTTTTCAAGGATTTTAAACTATTTAAAATAAAAATATTTTGACTTCTGATTTAAGAAGTGTCCAGTTAATAACAAAAGTGTAATCGTTCATTTTTTAATATTTCTAGCTCAAAATTGCTTAAAATTACCCTGATTTTGAAATTTTCAAGTTTAAAAAAATAAACCAAAAATATTCATTGTAAAAAAATTTAATTACCTTTAATGAATTAATTCAAAAATTTGCTTTTCGGCATAACTATTTTCATGAAATTTAGCTTAAGGTTTAAAACGAAAAGGGAATTTTCATTATACTTGTTTTTAAATGAAACATGAATTAAAGTTATTTCAAGCTAAAAAATAAACGTGGTTAAAAATTATTTATAAAATTGAGGAAAATATTTTATTGTTAATTATAACTAGTTTTGGAAAAGAACTCGAGGTGAAGTTTTGAAATAAATATTTCACAATTTTCATTGTTCATTTAACAATAGTTTTTAGGGTTTAATGTTTTTCTCTCTCACTTCAGGTAAAAGTTGCAATTATTATTTAATCCTAATGCTGTAGGGCTTATTTTATTCCTTAAAAGATTCTCTGAAAATCTCATTGGTACATTTATATCGAAAAAGTTTTATTTAGGAATTATAAAATCGTTATTTTTGTAAACAATAGGTTTTCATAAATGAAATGTTTTAAATAAAAACGTACCAATGAGATTTGCAGAGAATCTTTTAAAGAATAAAATAAGCGCCACAGCATTAGAATTAAATAAGAATTGCAACTTTTACCTAAAGAGAAAAAGAAAAACATTAAACTCTAAATAGTTATTGTCAAATAAAGGAAACCCGAAATATTTTTTTCAAAAGTTCACCTCGAGTTCTTTTCCAAAATTAGTTTTATCAACATTAGCATATTTTCCAAGATTTTATAAATAATTTTTAACAAGTTTCATTTTTTGAACTTGAAATAACATATGACAAATACTAAGAGGCATAAGAAATTTATATATAGTTATATATAAAATTTCTTATTTTCTATTAAAAAATTTTTAATAATTTGTTGTTGCGGTGAAAGCATATGTATGTTTAATACTTAACTTTCACTAAAAACTTATATATGTATAAAAAAAATTGTTTCATTCTATAACTTAGGCATTATTTTATTAATTTTACCTACCCCCTTTATGAGAAGTTCATTAAAACACATAATTTGTTTATTAAAATATTTGAAAATCTGAAACGAATTTAAATGATTAAATAAATAAAGTAAATATTATATTATGTAATATGATAAAAAATATTATGAAATTTAGACTTTTCTTTTCGGATATTTAAAAATTACACAAATAATGTTATGTCTGATTTAATTGCGCATGAATAATAATTTGTTGTAGTTAGTAGGAATGCATTGGGATTTACGTCTAAAAGCATTAAATTTTACGATTTTTGCAAATTATTTTCAACTCAAAAGATTAAAAAAGTCTTAAAGATCATTATTTTTTACCCATAACTATCAGACAATGATTTTTATTTAACAAAATTTTCTTTTTCAACACTTTCGCCATGCATTATTTGAATTCTAGGCCAACTGCATAGCTGGCGCCACCACACGGCGACCGTCAACTCTCATGACAATATTTTCCACAGGCCTCCACAGAGAAGTGGCATGGGGCTGCCATTACAGTTGACAAGTACATAACCCCACTTTTGAAATATTATAATTATTAATAATTCTGTTTAATGCGTTATAGTAATTGAAAATAATAATTATGTCTGCGCTGGGAAGGAACACCCAACATCATAATGTAATCCCATGAAAGGATTTGTTTTTTGAGCAGAAGAAAGGACAGAAAAGTTTCGCAAAGGGTCTTGTCTGCGATAAGATGTTAAAAATACTAGTTTAAAACATCTAGAAGGCCACAGGTATATAAATAATTGTTGATTCTTTCGATAATAATTATTGTGGATCATATTCAATAATATTATATATGTAATTATGCAGGGTCTCCCTCATTATAACCTCAAACTGCTTAAACATCTATTCAAATTTAAAGAATTTTTAAATATTGGGATTTAACACGAGATTCGCGGCGACCACGACCAGTCCTATCCGACCGCGTACAAAAGCGTTGGCTAAAGTTTTATTCCAACCATGAACTAATCCGCTGGTGGCGCTGCTGCGCTTCTTGCTGACAGATACATTAGGCGATATGACAAATGTAAATAAAAAATGAAGTATTAATGAAAAAAATAAGTTTCAGTGATTCGCAGTATGCGTAAAAGAAATTCATTATTTTAATGCTATAGATTGATGCAGATTTTCGTATAAATTGAATAACATTGCAACAAAAACGAGACCATCAGATTTAGTGTGGTTGCGGCCTAATAACTTTTTTTTTATACTTAATTTTTTTGTATACTTAACTATAATAATACTCATTGTTGTTTTAATTTATTTATCGTATAAATGTATTAAATTACTTTATTTTTATTTTTAAAATTGCAAATTGACATAATTTCACATTAATTTAATTAAATTAATTTGATTTTAACATGTGCGAAAGTAATTTTATTGTGAAATAAAGAATGGGAATTGTATTTTAACAGCAAATTAAAATTGTTATTTTTCAGGCTTTTAGATTTCATTATACCCGCCACAATCTAAACGAAGCTTGTTTCAAATATGTAAATTTTTATGTACTTTTGTGTGAGTACTTCAAAATAAATATTAACTTATACTTTCCTCTACTTTTTTCACTAAGTATTTCAATATTTTCATACTATTAATTTCCATAATTATTTTCTAATCATTTTCCCTGTAGGGAATGATGATTTTCCTATCATACTTTTTAATCAAGGGTAACATTAAGACTATATTTCTCATTATTTGTAAAACAAGAAGACTGTTATCAGGTATCGCTTTAGTCAATTATCTCAAAATCAACTGAGATGCCTTCAGAAGACTCAAATTCATAATTGCGTCATTTGGTTTTTACATTTCATTTTTATTGCAGAATAAGCGCCCATCGTTGATTTTTTAAAAGGATTTTATAAGTTCTTCGAAAATCCGAATTTTGCTCATTTTGAAAAAAATTGGATCAAAGTCTAACTTTTCAATTCCGTTTCACACTTTTAGTTTTAACTATTATTTATTTCCGGATTCTATTTTTTATTTCTTATTACTACCGCACTTTAAATTTATTTGAAAAATTTACATTTATTTATGTAATCGATTACACTACAATTTATAATCTTTTGTTAATATTTTTTATTATTAAATTTTCTTTTTTTTATCCTTATTTTTTTAAAATTGATTTTATATTACAGATAATTTTTTTATTAAGGATTTGAAACACTTATTGCAAATTTCTTTTAGAACACGTGTACTTGTTTATACATTATTTTTCCATACTTTTGAAAGTTTAAACAGACTTTGCATACTTGAAATAATGTTTATGTATCTGTGAATAAATTATAAAAAAATTCAGGCCCTATCTTGTCCAGAAAATATTCCTTTATTAATTATTTTATTATTTTGCCCTGCTAACTAATGCATTTGTCCAGAGCTCCTATGCTAAATTCGGGTCGGAAATGTTTAGGTCTATTTTGCTAAACATTTCAAGTTTTTGGCAAATCCAAATCAATAAGCTCTTGAATTCGAAACCATTAGAGTTTACTATTAATAATGTGAAGCAAACTTTAAGGTTAAAGTATTTTAAACCTATAAGCTTCAAATTTTCGGGCAGATACATTTTGAATCGTAAATTGAAAAAAACTGTACTTCCTAACTGTACTTCTGAAACGTTATAAAAAACGTTTGAAAATTATAATTTGAACTTTTCCGTTCTTCAGATTTCTAATAAAGGTTCTTTTGACAAAACATCTAATAGTTGATATTTTAGCCAAAAAAGACGAATATTCAACCAAAGAGGATGACTTTTTAATAAAACTGTTAAATTTCCAACAAAATAATCACATTTTGAACCAAAAATATGAATTTTCAACCAATAAGATTAATTTTACACTAAAAAGACAAATTTTCAGCTCAAAAATTAATTTTGAAACAAGAAAAAAGCTAAGAATCTTCAAACAAAAAAAAATGCATTTTCAACAAAGTAGTTCGAATTTCAACCACGTATTTGAATTTTCAACCAAAAAAAGATGAATTCTCAGCAACAAATTTAATAGTTGAATTGCAACTAAAAACGATCAATTTTTAGACAAAGATGTAATAGGTAAATTTTTATTTGAGGAAATTAATTTTGTACCCAACAACAGAATTAAGTGTAATATTAATAAATATAATATTATTATACCCTGAAAGTCCAGTTATCTCTATCTTGATACATTTTTTACTAGTTGCAGCACGGAACGCTAATTTGATTTTTACTTTATTCAAACATCAACAAAATTATTATTTACTTTAATTTTTATATTTAATTTTTAATTATTCAAACATTAACTTATAAATAATGGACTTTTCCGAGTCTCGGGTTCTTGCGTTTAATTCACGAAAATTATATTACATTCTCTTTATACAAAGAAAATTGAAAATATGGAAGATTGTGTAAATTATTAAGGAAAATAATAGAATATTTATTAAAATGCTTTGTTATTCACTTTTATTTTTATACGCTTAAAATTTATATCTTTCCATGGGATATTGGATATCCTCGATTTATTTTTGTTTAGCATCATTTTAGAAAAAAAATTTAATGATCAGGAACAATGCTACAGATTTCAGGTCTTAAATATATTCAGGATTTAAATATTCCGCTAAAATTAATTTTTCAAAATAAAAAGTCCTTTTCACTTTTCCTAGGAATCATAAGAAATTTTTTTTATTTTTATGAAACCTTTCACAATTCTTAAAAAGCTTCAAAAATTGTTGTTCCAAAGCGGAAAAATGTATATTAAAAAAAAAAATTATTTGAAATCATTTCAAGATTTAAATTAATTTTGAATCTTTACAAAACTTCTCTTAAAAAAAACATATCTTGAAATTACTCGTTTTTTTTAATTACTAAGTGTTAAATTGCTATTTATAATTATTATTTTTTCTCATTAAATTTTTTAAATTTTAATGGGTTAAAAATTGAATATTTTAAACTGAAACAATATTTTTTAGAATTTGAAATTGAATCATGTGGATGTTTACATTTGTTTAACTACTAAGGCTTTCGAATTGAAACAGTTAAATTTTTAAAGACAAAATCTGTAAACTCTTTAATTTTGAACGGTTTTAGAGTCGTATTGACAAATCTATTATTGTTAACTTCATAATACTTAAAGTATAGTTCAATTGAAAAAATATTAATTTATAATTACAGTCGATCAACTAGAAACGTTTTTTATCAACAATTTTCAATTCCAACCCCCTTTAAATTTTTAATTGTTTAAGTCGTCAAAACTGCATTTTGAAATTCTTTAAATTGAAAATGTACGCTTAAGAAACTATGCTTAAAAATGGAAAATTTTTGTAAAACTTTTTTTTGACTTGAATTGACTTGAATTTTTGACACGTTTTATGCTAAATTGTGCAACACTTCTTTCACTTATTGTAACACAAATAAGAAATTCGCCAGTTGAAAACCACTAACCAATTTTTTGAAACTCGTCACTTTTTCCCCTGTTTTGATATTGTAGAATACTGAAGATTCAATCGTTTTTATCACTTATTCAAATCAAAAGTCTCTCAGTATAGTATAAAACTTTGAGAAAACGAAAAGGCTGACATTTGTAAATAATTTCCCACTTATTACTAAATTTTGCTATTCACAATTGCATAAATGTGTATTCTTATAAAAGAAAAACACAAATTCAATAGAACCTCCTCTGTAACCCTGCAAGTGATGTATGATATTTGATTCGAAACCACCATGTTATGAGACTATAGAGCCCCCAGAAAAGTGAGCGTTAGATATCCCTTTACCGAAATGGTGTGAGAATGTCCTATGAAGTGAATGTTTTTTCATAATAATGATGATTATTGTCCGAAAATTCTTCTGCTTTGTCTTTTTTTCTCCATTTGTCAAATTTCTCGAATGCTAGCTTATATTTAAATCCATGCATTTTTCGGGTGGTAAATCTTGTTTCACTTCTTCATTCATGTTGAAAGGTGGTCTTTCTTTACTTCATATAAATTTGAATCTTTCTCTATCTTCCGCTATTAACTACATTGAGTACATTGTACTGTTATCATTTTCTATCTCTCAAAGTTTAGGAATTCATCGAAAATTATAGAATATATGAAAAAAAATTAATTTGACGTTGACCACGTACACGGAAAAAATTTATCCGTGAAGAAGTCACGAACTTGTAGCTAGGTCTCGGATACGAGATAAAAAAATGAACCATTACATTCTTATTTCTATGAGAAATATATGGATAAATTTCGAAGTTTCTTACGAACAGTTCGAATTTCCTACGAATAGTTCCTGAAAATTTCAGACTGAAATATAAAGAGGAAAAATTTTATTTGTGCGATTTAATTTTATATTAATTTATAAATTCGCAACTCAGAAGATTCGAACCCTCAAAGACTGCTGACTCACAAGTTTCTAAACATAAACCAGGAGTGCGTAAACACGCTCAGCCATCAAGGCCAAACAAAATAGGTATTATAAAATTTCTAGCC